>MKEJ01007365.1:0-13265 GCA_001753735.1 Embelia ribes | reverse complement strand
AATAGAATTTCTATTATCTTTTTATTTTATTTTATCCTCCTTGAGTAAAATACGCTTTTAATTTATTATTATTATTATTATAAGCTTTGCTATGAGACTACCATATTTTTTCTTGGCAGCAAAATAAAGAGCCATTCCAATAATTTTAAAAATCTAATAAGTGTTTATACTTTTATTATTAGAATTTTTTTTTATATATATATAATTTTAGTTTCCTTCCTACTATAGCACATAATAATAATTTCTACTAAGTTTATTAAGGAGACCATTAGTGTTAAAAAAAAGTAAAACCTTAATATATTTAGGATATTCATAAGCACTATTGTGTTAAATAAACATAGGGTTATCCGCGAGATGAGAAGGATACGTAGATAGAAAACACATATATTTTTTGTGGCTGTCGTAATTCGGAACGAGGTATAAGTCAGACACTCTTATCTTATGAATTTTCTTATATTTTATGGACATTATTTTAGTTGTTTCTAGGGTAGCTATCTATGTAGTAGTACCTATGTAGAGATATTACGAGAAATTTAATCTATATTGTCATATCATTTTTCTGCAGGTTGTGTGAGGGTTATTGAGGTTCCTTGGGTCCCAGACAGAGGGATTTCTGGGATGAGTGTGATATTTTTTCGTTGAGATGTTCCCGAGATGAGAGTTTTGCTCTAGACCATGCTTATCTATTCGTGGAGATATGGACTGATACGAAATGGCAATTCCTCCAAAAATAGGAATAAGGATGTAGATATTAGTTAAGCATATGGCTATATCTTGCATAATACTTTGAGCAATAGGCTATATTTGGTTTTTATGTGTATACTTAGACTTGTACCATTCCCCTGCCATTTTGGCCGATACACTTTGTTTGATGATTAGACGTTAGATTTCCTTTGAGTAATGGCTCGTGTAAATGATTTATCGCATATCTTATTGTTTATCTTGTGGGTGTTGGGGATGGGGGGCTCTACTTATAACTTTTACACTGAGCACATTTGTATATTGGTGTATTGATATTCATAGCATATTAATGTTTGACTCGTTTGATGTTGTTCATGTATGTGTATGTGAACTCGACAGAGGATCCGGAGTGACGAGGTGACTAGGGCAGAGTTAAGGAGGCGTGAGCCATTTTTTTATTTGTTTCCATATTTGGAGTTTCAGAACCAAGCAGCCATTGGTATATATTTATTTTTACATAAGACAGTTGTACTATTTTGTGCTGCTGGACATTGTATATGTGGCTATGTGTTTTGTGGACTATGGTGGATGTATTATTTATTGTTAGATGGTATCTATACTTTGTACTATATTGGAGGTTGTTATGTAGTCTAGACAGATATACTAGACTATCTATGTTTGTATTTATAGGGAGACAATGCCCAAATTTTGTTTATCTATATATATCATTTAGGCATTTGTGTCGTAAGGTTATCCTTTGTTTAGATAAATGCATATATGAAGTAGAGCATGAGGGATGGTAGTTATTGTAGTTAGTATTATTATCAGTAGGATCGTCGAGTTTACTTCTTGTATTCCGGGTTTTGAATTAAAAAAAAATGGCTTGAAAATGATTTAAAAATTAGTATAACGAGTGAGTTGGTTCGAGAGTGTTACAGTTTAGTATTAGAGCTAACCGAGTTGCGGCAACCCTGGATACCTGACGAGGATAGGTTCATACACGTAGAATATTGAATCGGAAGCTGGTAGGAGGTAGTAAGTGAGGACATTCATTATGTATATTGATGTATAGTAGATGAATGTGATTATCTATTGGGTGTTTGTTAGTTATGTATTGCAATTCGGTTATTGAGAACATGATTTTATTGGGAAAGTAAAATGGGTTTTGATAAAAAAAACCAGTGATTCATTGTGTATGATGTTGAGCAACAAATAGGAGCGCCTAGACAAAACTCCCCAGTGTTAGGATGTTAACTGACTTTTCAATAAATTTTTGCGTATTTCTGGGGATTTTGACACTAGGAAGTTTTGGGATTTTGATGACCGAGGGCTTGGATTGTATTGTTTGTAGAGTATCATTGTTATGTGTTTGGCTAACTGAGTGCTTAACCTGCTGACAAATGTGAGCCTTGTTTTGTGTTGGTGTAGGATACAACAATGCCGGGGAGGCCAGTAGAGCATACCGGCATCATTAATGAGATAGTATATGACTGACCAGAGGGTTCAAGGGCTAAAGAGCGTTCCACTGATAGGGTTACCCCGGGCAAGCGAGAAGGGCTCGAGTTTGATCAAGCTGCATCCATGAGGGATGCACGAGTACCGCCGGTAGGCGATAATATGATTTGGGGTTCCAAGAGTGAAGACCGGTTGGATCTTAGTGGAGAGGATGATATATATATATATATATATATGATATAGGCACCAGAGAAACTGGTACACGGCCAGCCGACAGAAGATGTACCGAGAGATGAGGCTCAGCTGAGAGCCCAAGAAAACACCCAAAATGGGTGAGGTATGTTAGCCGGACCATATGTGAGTAGTTGTTGCTGTGGCCTGGGAGATTATGCGGAGATTATGGGAGAATATAGATCTTTAGCCCATACAACGCTCATGACGAGCAACTTGATTAGTTTGTAGGTGCCATTTTATCATGAAGTGATATTGCAATCACAAAATAGTGGATAACCAGTCTTGAGCACCTATTTGAGAGGTTTAATATTTATGATGATTCGGTTTGGGTGGCATCAGCTTCGCACTTTTAATGGGATGAGGAGGCAGATTGGTTCGTGGCCACAAAGCTATATTTGGGATACAACAGATTTCATAGGCATAGTTTTGAGACGAGTTTTATCGTTAGTTTATCCTGGATACTCATCTTGATCGACGACATTATAAGTTTATGGCTGTGGTACATGGGATTGATTATATGCAATAGTATGCCAGTAGGCTCACTAGTTTAGCACAATATGCGTAGGATCTTGTACATAAAAAGGCATGGAGGGTGCAATGGTTTATCAGGGATTGCAACCATCTTTGGTGTCTTATGCCGGCAGAAGATGTATCGAAAGACGAGGCTCAACTGAGAGCCCAAAAAAACACCCAAAATGGGTGAGGTATGTTAGCCGGACCATATGTGAGTAATTGTTGCTATGACCTGGGAGATTATGCGGAGATTATGGAAGAATAAAGATCTTTAGCCCATACAACACTCATGACGAACAACTTGATTGGTTTGTAGGTGCCATTTTATCATGAAGTGATGTTGCGATCACAAAACAGTGGATAACTAGTCTTGAGCACCTATTTGAGGGGCTCAATATTTATGATGATTCAGTTTGGGTGGCATCAGCTTCGCACTTTCAATGGGATGAGGAGGCAGATTGGTTCGTGGCCACAAAGTTATATTTGGGATACAACAGATTTCATAGGCATAGTTTTGAGATGAGTTTTATCGTCAGTTTATCCCAGATACTCATCTTGATCGACGACATTATGAGTTTATGACTGTGGTACATAGGATTGATTATGTGCAATAGTATGCCAATAGGTTCACTAGTTTAGCATAATATGCGTCGGATCTTGTATATACAAAGGCACGGAGGGTGCAATGGTTTATCAGGGATTACGACCATCTTTGGTGTCTTATATGGTGGCGCATGAGCATGAGGGTTATGAGAGTGTGATACAACTCTCTACGCAGGTGGTAGACATAGTGTGGAGACGAATTGAGATACGAAGTTGCTGTCAGGATCGAGATTTGTGAGGTCTCCAATGAGGTAATTCGAAAGACTACTGGGGTAAGTCTTCGAAGACTGGGGGAAATCGAGGACATTACCGAGATTGAGGTGGAGACAGGGGTAGGCGGGATCGAGGCTGAGATTTGCTTAGGGACGTCAGGGATCAGGATCGAAAGATAGACAAAGACGATGGTGATGATCGAGAAGATAGGGGTGACAGAGATGTTGACCCGTCGTAGTCGCAGCTGGCACAAAGATGAGCGAACCAAGCATATGAGGGACAAACCAGTTTCACCTACTTTACTTGTCATGCCAGGAAACATTTTATGATATTGTCAAAGGATACAGTGTTATCAATCCCGATGATAGGGCCATCAAAAGTATAACTGTATGTTACATATGCCTCCCGATATGGAAGATATACTGAGGGCAGAGGTTCTTGCGAGACACCTGGACACTCCGGCCAACACAGTGCCGTTAGGACCACAATAAGGCCGATGAGCGGACAGAGCGACGAATTCTGAACAGGGGCCATAGATGACGTATGCCCGAGTTTATACACTGCCTAAGATGACAATAGAGACAAGAAAGGTATTATACTTGTTTCCGCATGTTAGGTATGAGTACTTTTTAATATTGGGGCATCTCATTTTTTTATTTCTAGTACTTTTGTGCGATATTTAGGTTTACAGCTTATATTCAATAATAGTAATTGTATATTGGGACTCTGTTAGGGATCCAAGATACACCTATATTGATTTGCAGGGACTGTGAGGTGTGTATTAATGATCATGTATTTACAGGGGACCTGACAGTGTTAGATAGACAGAGTTTGATATGATGATGGGCATGGAATAGCTGTCCTGATATTGGGTTGTTACCAATTGTAACCGCATAAGGGTCAAGTTGGTTTCGCTGACTGGATCAAAGGTACTCATTCACTTTGTGGGCGAATGATTAGAGCCTCCTTTTTGGCAGGGCCATGAGTTGAGTAGTTTGGGATGTTTGCTAGCTAGCGTATGCAGAAAGATAGAGAATACTACCAGACCTGAGTTGCCACCAATTGTTTGTGAGTTCCCGGATATATTTTCAGATGATTTGAGTGGGCTTCCTCTACATCGAGAGGTGGAGTTTAAGATTGATTTAGTGTCGGGGACCGAGCTAATCTTGATAGCGCTATACCGTATGGCTCCAACGGCGTTGAGGGAGCAACATGCGTAGTTGGGGGATTTGAAGGCAAATGGATTTACCCGTCCTAATACATCACCGTGGGGTACGCCTGCATTGTTTGTATAGAAAAATGACAGATCCTTGTGTATATGTATTGATTAAAGGAGGCTGAATAGGGTAACTATTAAGAATAAGTACCCATTAGTGCGGATAACAACCCCCTGGTTGTAATAGTTTTGCTTTCTGAAGATTTATCCCGAAAGTGAGGGGAACTTAAAGATGGTTCGTGATGCTTTAGAGGAATGCATAATGAATATGTTCTTGAATATACATCATTTAGTAAGTTTGAACAGATAGTTTCCTTATATTTTGAAGGGGCAGTACTAAGTGAGATTGATAGTGCGAGTATACCAAAGTTCAAAGCAAAATGACAGGCTGAATTTAATATTTTCATAAGAAAATTGGAAAATTTCCCAACCGTTGAGGTCGGATTTATATATTTACTTAGAAGGAGGAGTTTACTTGTGTGATACTGAGTTTAATGTTATTGGTTGGTGGTATTTGAATAATCTTAAATTTCACATACTATCGAAGATGGTTGTTAATGTTTTATTTATTCCCATCACAACCATTACTTCAGAAGTTGCCTTTAGCTCAGGAGGTTGTTCATATACCCATATCGTGCAAATTTGGTAATAAAAACTATTGAAGCTTTAACATGTGGTGGGGATTGGACAAGAGCAATTTATGGTGTTAAGGAGGTGTATACTATAAGTTTTAATTTGAATCGTCAGTTCTCAAGTGTATTTTTTTTTTTTATTCTTCTCATTTTTTCTTGTTTTGTCTAATGTTCTCAACAGTAGATACTTGCACGGTTTATTGCATTATTTTGAATTAATTCTCTATCAATTCAATTTTTGTAGAGAATAACAAAAGATGTTAATGAGATCATCTTACCAATTCAGTAATCATCTCATCTTACTTTTGTGAATAATAAATGTCTATTTTATTTGAGGTTTAAATTGTTAATGTATATTGAACTTTTTTAATTGGCATTCGAGAATAAATTCTTATCTGGTTAGATGCAGGTCAATTTAGATGTGTTATTTTGGGCTTTCTAACTCTCAGCTTTATGGGAGTTGTCATTGAAAGGTTTTGTTGAAGAAATGTTGATTAACATTACCTCAACTTATGTTGGGTAAGTGAGAACAACTTAACTTTTTGATACATCAAAGATTGGTACTATTATCTTTGATCTTAACTATCGTTAATAATTTATATACAAGTGCATCCCTCCTGCTTCTTTACTAATTATTGACATTTGTCTATATTTTCCCCTTGTACACATGGTTGTTTGATTTGTGATCACCATTCTCTTTTTCAAAGTTTAACAACTTTTGCAAAGCCTCTAGATAACGCTACTCTTTATCTCCAGTTAGTGGCAGACCTTGTATATCTTACCGTCACTTAACCTGATATTGCCTATGTTGTTCACATTATTTGTCAATTCATGCATCAGCCTCGCTCCACTCATTATGTTATTGTTCTTTGGATTTTAAGATACATCAAGGGAACTGTGTACCATGGTTTCCATTTCTCCTCTAAGTCTTCTTTAGAGCCATGTGCATACTCTGATTCTGATTTGGCGGGTGATCCTACAGATCGTCGATCTACTACTGGTTCTTGTTTCCTTCTTGTTTATTCATTGATCTCTTGGCACAGTAAAAATCAGACTTTTGTTGTAAGGTCCACTACCAAGACTGAATTTCAAGCTCTTGGTGATACCATTGCTAAATTGTTATGGCTTAGGCAACTTCTTGCAGTTATAGGGGCTCCACAATTTTCCAACATCCCCTTATATTGTGATATCCAAAATGCAATTCAGGTTGCTCATAATTATATTCTAAGAGATAAAATTAGGCACGTTGAGACTGATTGTTTCTTCATTCGCCATCATCTACAGGCTAGATTATACACCTTCGCTCTGTACCTAAGTTTGCCGATAGATTCACCAAGTCTTTCTCATTCAGTTACATCAAAAATTTAGTTCGCAATCTCAATTTGGCATCCTCTTTACCATATTTTGAGATTGATCGGAGGAGGTGTTGAGATATTAATGCATTTTTATTGAGAAATTAACATGGGTTAATATCTCAAGTTACCAAATAAGTTGATATTGTATTTATTAGTTTATATTGTATTGCCTTTTGTTAATTAATGTTGAAAAAAATAAAGAGAACATGACATATGAGACAACTATGTATTAATTGAATAAATAAAACTGTACACTGAGAGACAATTAATAGAGAAAATAATACCGTAAAATTTACTTAAAAATCTCGCCCGCGGAAATAGTTAATGGTTTGCATAATCTTATATACATCACTTTTTCAAGTTTCGCAATATTTTTAACTTAAAATACATAAAAAGTGCTGATTTACCTAACTTGATTGGAATGGTATAAACAAAACAAATTCCCAGTAGATGATAAATTAAAAATGATATAAAAGAAGAAGTTGTCATAGTAATTAAAATCCATGGCAATGCCATTTTACAACGAAGAGACTGAAATTAAAATAAAATTCCTAATTCTAAAGAGGTAAGTGGGCAAAATGCACTTTCTCACTTTGTCCCCCTCAAGTATGAGCCAATTACCCGTTATCCCCCAAGCTATCAGGCTTATCACTTTTGACCTAAATTTACTAGCTTGTTTCTTTCTTCACAACAATTTCAATCCCATTAGTTCATGAATTACTACTAAAACGAATTTGCGCCTATTCTCCAAATCTACCAAAACGATGTCGATTCAATGCCCTGGTTCTTACTTAGGATCAACTAAAGATAGCGAATCCATTTAAACCTCATTCCCGGTACACCCAATTGAGTACCAACTAGTTGTAAGCTGGTAAGTCTAAGGGCTTTTGTGCTTACAATTTATAAGCTCCAGGGTTTCAGTACTGGACAACGTTTGGTTAAGCAATTTTTAATCTGGTTTTATTTATTGTTTTGTCATAACTAAGCTAGAAATTTCAAGTTGAATGCATCCAAATCTAATTCCTTTTTATTAGACACAAATAAATTAGTTTATTTGCTCAAAAATTGCAACCAAACAAATTCTATGTCTCATAAAAAGACACTTCGTTGCATGAGTATTTGCAAGGTTAATAAGTTGTAATTGGCGTGATGACGACCAAATAAATAAGCACACTATAAAATTAGATGCAATGCGAATGAAGGCATAAATGTGAACTCCTCCACCATATCACTATGCACGTACAAACCAACACATTAATACAAGTTAATGATATATTGGAAGAAATTAAAACTTAACACCAATCAAATGTTAGCTGTGGACGAGTACTCTTGAAACTTTTCCTATTTCGATGATACTCTAAGTATGACCTCGATGATACTCTAAGAATGACCAAGAATGGAATGTCTATTGGGTTGGATTTTTGAGTTCCACCGATAATAAATTCAAACCAAATGTATTTGTATTTATTTATATTAGGTTAAAAATAAATATGAATTAAGTTTGAAATCATATTTAAATCTATTAATTGGGTTATAGGTTGTTTTTGGGTTGGGTTGGTTTTGTTTAGAATTGGATTGAGTGTTAATATTTTGAAAGAATAATTTTTTATGAATATTTTAAAAAAAAATTAATTATATGAATTATAATTTTAAGCAAAACTGTCAAAAAAACGTTTCCAAAAATATTTTTTAAAATAAGATTTATTAAAAAAAATTATATTTTAAAAAAAATTGGAGGAAAAAATAATATTTATTTATTTATTTAAAGTAATATTTTTTTCCAATTATTTTCGTAAAGATTTATATATATATATATACATTTAAGTTGTCGACTGGGTTAGATTTAGATTGGAGATATTGTAAATTGAATTTGATTTGGGTTAAAAGGTATTTGTGTTTGGGTTGCTTCATTGTGTATTTGGTTGGTTTGCATTGATAAAAATTGTTATTCCTTCATCAATATATTTACTAGTGACAATGCAATGCAATGCTTTGTTAGTACAAAAGAAAAAAGAATGTTAGTTGATCAAGAAAATGAGAATGCTAGATAAAAGAGAGCATTAAACTACACAAATATCACTACATTGTTGGTAAGTAGAACTGTTTATTTTGAAAATAGAGATTTGTTTTACATTTACTACTAAAAGTATCGCCAAAATAATGTGACAATATATTCTTTTTGTACTCTTTTAGAAATCAATCGAATCATATCAATTTTTTTTACTTTTTGAGTAACGTAAAAGATTTTCGAAAGACTAATGATACGTGCATTGTTTTAGTTTTCTTTCCAAATCAATTACACAAACAAAAAAAATTAGAGATCACAGTTACACAACTTCATTACCTTACGAACAAATTCCGAAACATGATGACGAAAGAAATAAAAAAGAACAAGTATATTTTCGGAGCAATTAATATTCATAGCAAAAGCTTTTTAATACCAAGAGGACAAAAATTGAATTGAAGGTAAATGTGCACAAATGCAGTTCTTAAATTTGTCCCCTTCAAGTATATCCAAATTGCTCTTTTGCCTACAAGTTATCGATATTTGACCCCAATTTTGCTTGCCTATTCTAACCTTAATTACCTTTTTTATTTAGCGAGGGAAATTGAAATTAATTCAAAAACATAAAGAAAATGTTGAAAACGTTAACGGACTAAAATGAGACACTAGTAAAGATTTGTGTAGGAAAGTGTAAAATTTAGAACCAAATTTAGATAATTATTGAAGCCAAAAAAAAAAAAACTATAAAAATTAGTGCCTAATATCCAATCAAAATTCATAAATGGAGAGATAAATCCAGCTTCTGGCTCTTATTATCTCTCTGATCACTCTCAATCTCACGGTTCAACTCATTTGTTGTCGCTTGACAAAAATGCCCATTGAATTGATTATTATCCATATCACCCCCATTTTTTGAATTTTGACAGTANNATTTTGACAGTAATGCCCATTGGATTGATTGTTACTCTTATAGCCCCCTCCATGCACCATTGCATGATTCTGAAACCGAGCCGCCCCGCTCGACCCGAACCCATCTGAGAACTGCTGGCAGGAGAATTGTCCCATGGCGGCAGCATGGGCGGTAATGTAGAGGGCGGCGGGGCTGAAGAGGCCAAGATGAGGGTGGTGGTTGGAGGCGAAGAGCATTGGGGGAGGAGGAGACGAAAGCGAGGGAAAGTGGTTGAGGGCGAAGTCGGAGGCCCTCTTGGCCTTTCTAGCAGCGGAACGTTCTTTCTTGTGGGCGTTTTGGTGGCCGCCTAATGCTTGAGAGCTATGGAATTTTCTTGAGCAAAATAAGCAAGAAAATGATCTTGGTGTTGTTGGATCATTTGAGGGGTTTGGTGTTTTCTCTTCATGGTCCATTATCTGTCAAAAAAGATTGAAATTGGGTTATTTTGACTATAGAATCTCTAGTTTTTAACAAAATTTGAGATTGAGCTTCGTTTTTGCAATAAAGGGAAAAAATAAAATTTTATATAAATTAAAGAAAAGAAACTTACAATGAACTGCATGTTTAGATAATTAATTTCATTGAAAAACGAGTTTGGATGCATCACAAATATGCATAGAAACATGTTGACACAAATATGTATTATGCATCGAAACCTAGATGTGTATGAATTTTTTTTACAATTGTAGTGTAAGTAATTTCTATTAAAGAAGAAGGTTAGATCTATCAAGCTAAGTATTTTACTTCGGGATGGAGATTCTCGATAAAAATCCAAGCAACAAATATAAAATAGATTATTAGTTAGTATAAAAATTGAAACTTAAAAGCTGCACATAAACAACCCCATGTTTTGTTTCGACTTATCGTCAATACAAAACAAGTATTTAAACAAGTGGACTCAAATTTGTGTGAACTTAGTACTAATTAAACTAAAACACGTCCAAAAAAACATTTGCCATAAATTGGCACCAATGAAGCCAACTTGTATATATCAACGAATTGCTAGGTTCTAACCCTTGAAACTCTTCTATCTTTTGTACTAAGGCTGAAGTACATTAAACTGCTCAGTTTTTAAATTAAATTTATTTATTATTTAGACCTAGGAAAGCTAGAACATTTAAAATGAATGCTTTTTTTTTTCTTTTTATTAGTCCTGGAAAAACTACTTTTTTAACTAAAAGCTTCGGAAAAAAAAAAAGTTTTTACATATATATACATTGATCTGAACTAAATATTACCTTTGAAGAGGAATAGAAGCTCGAATTTGGTGGTGAAAAAGTAAAACTTTGAGTTGTTGTTAGGGGTTGTGATCAGTCCTGGGAAGAAGCAGAGAGAAATGGTGAGTTCAGAAACTGGGGTTTAATGCGGAGTTTGGAAAATGTGAAAGTGAAGTGAAGGGTATGGCGTTGATATATGCATGTATAGATAGATAGTGGTGGAAACGAGGGGGCGTGCGAGTGTGGAATTTTGAATCCGCGGTTGAAATTAAATATATTGATCTAACACAAAATTTAGATTTAAAAAAATTTATATAACTTTAATATTTGATTTTAAAATTGTTTACCAATTTTTCCTTTCCAGGCTAATTGGTGTTGGAATGACTTGTTTTATTTTAGTTAAGTAAGGTGAATTGTGGTCTTAATGCCTTAATTAAAGGCCTTCCTTGAAGGCTTAGTGTATGATCAATATGAACAAGAGAATGAATAATTAATGAGATTTTTATTACTTAACCTTTAGTACAAATGGAATAGTTGGAAAATTTCGCTACGTTACAAACTACTCATAAACTATGTTAAATCTACTCCTAGATAATGCCCGAGTTTGGAGTGTTTTGATTGTACTCTTCTCCGTGATGCTCCCTTGCTTTTATAGAATTATGCGAATAACTGTCATAATTGCTCTTCTATTGTTGGTCATGTGATCAAAATCCAGGCGTTGACATTTAATTGTGTTTTGCAACTGTTTTGCTGCTCTTTTCCTTCCGTGTGACATGTGTCCTAGTAAGTGCTCCCACTTCGACCACTATGTGACTGTAGTGGCTTATTGTACGCATCAATTGGTTTACCCACACTGTACTTTTTGTTTTATCGGGTTTACTTAATACCGGTGCATTGATTTACCTAGCTTTGCTTAACTTAAAAGTATTCCCAGACTCTATAGTATGTATATTTTGCATTGACACTTATATTCATCCTTTTTAGTCTGCATTGAGCTTAATCGATGCATTTTTAACATGTTAGATAATACTCTCGTTGCCTTTCTCGTTTTATCCCGTTAATGTTTCTTTGTGAGTTATGATTTTTCATTTATAATTTTTTATCCATTTATAAAGGATTAATTTATTTCCTAATCCTTTAAGATTAAAAGGTTTAACTTATTATTTTAACACTTTATAAGGATAATTAATTCTAAAAATAAGAGTTATAAACAAAAATAAATGATTTTTATGCGATGAGCGGAGCGACTCATGTAGTGTTACGTAGGCCCCTTGGTCCGATAGTGGTGTGGTGTCCTTTATTAAAAAGAGTGCACATACAAGAGGGTGTTATGGGCTTGGGAACACAAGTGATAAGATGATGCACAGAGAGAGATCTCTCTCTCCCTCTCTCTCTCTGCATGTTGAGGGAAAGTGACTTATTAGTGGACAGATACCATACATGCATGTAATGGCAAATGGCATCTCTCTCTCTCCTCATGATTTAAACTTTAAACTTTTTTCTTCAAAGTGAGATTATTTATTTTTTTATATAAATAAATAAATAATTTTAAAATGGATTCTTCCTCCAGTTTTTTCATTGCAAAAAAGAAAAATTGGCTTACTTGCTTTTGCAACCAAAGAAACCCTTTGCGCATTTTCTGCTTTTTTTTCCCCCTTCAAATTTGAATTGTATTTGATTGTACAACTTACGAATTGAATTTATTTGTTATTTTGGCTTGAAATTTTATGATTTCATTTTTCCATATATAACAAGAAAAAGTTAAGTAATTTGGTTATACGAAGATATGCAACCAAACAAATCCTTCCTCCTCACACGCATGTGTGTGTGACAGGAGTCTATCTGGTTTCATGGGCACTTGGCTTAGTCTGGCTGTTTTTCTTTTGGTTCTCTCTTTGGCATTCCATTGAACTAGTAGTGCCTTACAAATTGTGTTAGGATATGGGCAAATTGCTTTATTCATCAACTATCTTTATATTTTAATGAGAAACAAATATGCAATATTTACATTTCATCAAAACCTCATAACGTGCAAGTGTTAAGTAATTGCAAGGGCCAAGGGGTAAGTGAAATTGTTTGAAAGGGTCATTTTTCTCTTCCTATAGTCAACCTATTAAATAAAATTTAATTAGCACACAAAAATTCAAGTTACCATATTTGTCACAAAAAAAAAAAAAAAAAAAAAAAAAAAA
>MKEJ01007354.1:0-11164 GCA_001753735.1 Embelia ribes | reverse complement strand
CGAAGCAAAGGTAAGAGGAGCATGCCAAAATTCAATTGTGGTTCCTCCGTCATCACCGAGACAAAGATCTAAATAAGGCTGGTTTTCTCTTTACCTTTTATATTTTTAATTGATAGATGGTGCACGTACAATGATTAATATTAATGAAAAGGGAAGTTATGTTAGAATTGCCAAAGGTTGTGCCATTTATATTGTGGTGGGGATTGAGAAATGTTAACTCTTCAATTACCATCATTATGAATTATATTTGAGTTTTTCTCACTCAATATTAGATCACTTCAAAATTAATAAAAGTACTTTTGCATCCTTGGTCTATATTTAAGTGGTTGAAAAGTTTGTGTAATATTGTCACGTCCCAAAATTCTTGACCCGGGAACGTGAGAATAAAAGAACAGAAATACAATAAATATCACAACTCGCTCTCGAATACAAATCCATGAATACAATCTCCAAAAATCTATATATACATAATCCACAACTCCACTTACAAATAATAGTAAACTCCCTGTTTACAAATACAAAATCAAATTGTATGCTTGCCAAAGTAATAAGAAGGTATAAATATGTTTTTCACCTCGTGTACAAGAACCAGAACATACGTATACCTTCGTATAATGCCAACGCTAAAATCAGAGTGCGTTGCACATCAAATCAAGTGCATAAAATGAAAGCGCTAACATATGTGTCAAAAATATGTACACTACATTCTAAGCCCCTACACATGATCTGGACTTGCCTCCGTACCTATAATGTCACGCATATATATAGGAAGAAAATTGAAAAATATACGATTGGCCAAGTAACTTCACTATAGAAGATAGACTAGGCTATATGTACATGAATAAACTACATATGAACATGTATAAATCACATGAACATAAATATGAGAATGATCATGAATGTCATCCCCGCCCACACACACATATACCAACACCACATATTTTGGGATAAAATTCAAAACATTTTTAAATACTAAGATTCGCCGCCCACTATATGACGTAATCAAAGTCTTCATTAACCTCCACCTACTCTATGATATGGTTAATGGTAAAATTCGAGATCTGGTTTTCCGACATGGTTAATGGTAAAATCCCATATGAATGCAATATAATGCATTTAACAATGAAATGAACATATTATAGCCACAATGCATGAACATGTAAACCATAAAGCTCCACTTTAATATGAATGTAAGCTAATTAATAATCATGAATTAAATTACTACAAATAATCATAATAATAATAAAGCTTGTATAAAAATTCATATTATTCATATGCCACCAATTACGCCTATACACTTGCATAACCTACATCTACGTTATGCTAAATTCACTTCAATTCATTAGGGTAAGCACTAACCCTAGAAGATGTTTCCATCATGTCTAAATTCACTAACACTAATTCATCCATTCACACAAATTCATAACATCTACATATATTCAAAGTCATCAATTTTATCTTAAAGCTCATTGACTACTGTTCCTCTAAATGTGCTAGAAGTCACTCTGAGACTTCCTCAGCAAAAAGCCTCAAATTCATCTCTTATTCACCCCTCAATTTGATCTAGTAATTGAAATCAAATCGTAAAATACCAAGATATAAAGTTGTTCTACCCCTCATGAAGAACAAGAATATCAAAGAAAGTTTTATGTATAAGAAGTGCATGAAAAACGAGACAATTCAAATGAATGGGAGAGGTAGAAAAACTTACGTAGAAATGATCTCTACGATGTAAGGATGAAGAGCATCCAATTATTTTTAGAAACCAAGCCCCGTAACTAGATCAATGCAAGCTCTAAAGGTTAAGCACAAATGGTGACTCTCACCCTTTCTCTATTCTGTTTTCAGTCTATTGGAAAATAAATGGGAAATGAGCACTACCTAAAATTTTACTTTAACGCTACTGATCTGCTCCGACCATGCCATTTGAACGGCATTATGAACCATTCGGACGGTACTGCCGTTTGAATGGCAAGACTTTACCATTCGAACGGTACCTACTAACTGCCAAAGCCAACTCCAAATTTTATTTTTCAACTTCAAATGTTATTCTACTCGTACCAATCACTCGATATACATATACTAAGGTTATTGCACTATACTTTCTTGCACATGCTAATTATCATAAAATCACAGCATCTCGTATTAATTCGCCAACAAGTCTAAAGCCTTACACTCAAGCTAAAACTTCAAACTTCTACAATGATGCATTAGTAACATTATACACTTCAATAATATTTTTATGAATGCAAAAAATTTATTCAAAATTTCCAAGACGTTACATCCTCCTCCACTTAGAAAATTTCATCCCTAAAAATTCGCATAACCACAACAAAGAAAAAATGTACCAAAATCGATGAACAGTTTTGGATATGCCACTCGCATTGCCTCATCGTGTTGCAAGTCGCCTCCTTACATTGCCAAGTCATCTCCTCGCTTGAGCCACACTTCCACAATACTTTGACCAAACGAATACTCCGCCTTCGTAAGGTCTACTCCTTCAAGTCGAGAAAATGAATAAGTTGCAACTCATACGATACATCATCCCCCACGTGCAAGTCATCAAAGTCAATTACATGGGACGGATCCCGAAGTACTTCCCCAACATAGATATAAGAAAGACTAGATGAACTCCTACTAACTGAGGTGGTAACGCTAATCTATAAGCTACTTTGCCAACTACCTCAAGTATGAGAAAGGGATGATAAACCGCAGTGATAATTTCCCTTTTTTCCCAAATCTCATAATCCCCCACTTCGGAGAGATTTTCAAGAATACTTGCTCTCAAACTCCAAATGCCAAAGGTCACCTCCTCTTATCCGCATAGCTTTTGTGAAGACTCTGAGCCGTCTCTAATCTCTATTTAATTAATTTAACATTCTAAGTAGTTTCCTCAACCAATTTTGGATCCAACAATGCTCCATCTCCAACCTCCGCCCAACATAATGGAGATCGACACGATCTCCCATACAACACTTCAAATGGTGCCATTTCGATACTCGCCTGATAGCTATTATTGTAGGCAAAATCTTTCAAATCTACATGGTCCTCCCAACTTCCACAAAAGTTTAACAAGCAAGCTCGTAACATATCTTCAAATGTTTGAATTGTATGCTTTGTTTGGCCATCCGTCTTATGGTGAAAAGCCATACTGAACGACAATTTAGCCCTCAAGGCTTCTTGAAGCCCCGACCAATAACGAGAAATAAATCGAGAGTCACGGTTTGACATAATAGATACTGAAACTCCGTGCAATCGAACAATCTTATCGATATACTTCTGACACGATTTCTCAACTGAGTCAGTATACAGATAGGAAAAATTGAGCAATCTTAGTCATTCGGTCAACAATTACCCATATAGCATCATTGCCCCGTCGCGACTTCAGAAATCTCACTACCAAATCCATAGTAATCTGCTCCCATTTCCACCCAGGAATTGGTAATGGTCTAAGTAGTCCATCCGGTCTCTTGTATTTAGCTTTTACTTACTGACACATCAAATAACAAGATACGAATTTCGCTATATCCTTTTTTATTCCGGGCCATCAAAATTGACGTGCCATATCATGATACATTGTGTACCCTCGGGATACACCTCCAGACATGAATGATGAAATTCACTCAAAACCTCATCCTGAATAGATTCCGGAACAAACAACTATCCCTGAAAATGAACTCCAGCGTCCTCTGCTATCGACCAAACAACTAAATCCTACTTACTCATAATACGAATACAATACCTATCCGATTTATAGTCTACACACTGAGCTTCAATAACTTGGGTAATCAGAGTTAGAACCACTTCGATCGTAAACAATGTCGCCTAATCTCTAACTTCTTATGCGTACTCTAACCCATATTCATTCAATACCCACATCATCTCCCATTCATCCGCCGCCAAACAAGCCAGAGTGCAATGAGTCTTGCAACTCAACGCATCCGCTACAATATTAGCCTTTCCCGGGTAATACTCTAGATTGAAGTTGCATTGATCTAAGTATTCCATCCAATGCCTCTGGTGCATATTAAGATAGTATTGTGTAAACGCGTAATTGAAAGATTTATAGTCAGAAAATACCTCAAATATCTCTCAATAGAGGTAATGACGCTACAACTTCAATACAAATACTACCACTCCAAGCTCGAGATTATGAGTCAAATAATTTTTATCATGAATGTTAAGCTGTCTCGATGTGCATACCATAACCTTCCCGAGTTATATTAACATGCAACCCAACCTTTCTTTTGATGCATTGTAATATACCGTGTAGCTAAGTCCCCACTCCAGAATGATAAGAATAGGAGCTGAGGTTAGTAAATCCTTAAGTCAGAGAAAAGGCTCCTTGTACTTTGCATCCCATTCAAATTTTATGGCTTTGCAAGTAAATCTCATCATTAGGGCTTCCAAACGAGACAAATCCTTAACGAACTAATGATAATACCCGGAAACCCCAAAAAGGTACGAATCTCAAACACCGACTTAGGAAGTTCCGAACTAGTCATAGCCTCGATCTTCGATGGATCTACAGCAACCCCGCTTTCCGAAATGATATGGTCAAGAAACCTCACTTCACGTAGCCAAAACTCGCACTTCAATTATTTCGCATTGAGCCTATGTTTCTGAAGCATAGATAGAATAACACATACATGTTTTTGATGAGTCTCTTCTGTAGGTAAATAAATAAGAATATCATCAGTGAAGACAACGATGAAATGATCAAGGTATAGTCAAAAAGTATGGTCCACCAAATCTATAAAAGCTACTGAAGTATTCGTAAGACCAAATGGTATCACAAAAAATTCGTAGTGCCCATGCCAAGTTCGGAAAGTTATCTTCTCAATATCTTCCTTCCGCAGCTGCAATTGATGATAACCTGAACGCAAGTCAATCTTAAAAAAGAATCGAAACCCCTGCAATTAATCAAACAAGTCATCGATTCTAGGCAACGGATACTTGTTCTTGATAGTTACCCGATTCAACTTACGATAGTTTATACACATCCTCATAGAACCATCCTTTTTCGAAACAAATAAACCGTTGTACCCCAAGGCGATGAACAAGGCCGTATGAATCCCTTCCATTCTAGATCGTTGATCTGCTTATATAATTCCTCCAACTCTCTCTGTGCCAAACGATATGGAGATATCGAAATAGGCTTAGTACCAGGAATAAGATCAACCTTAAATTCCACTTCTTGCAAAGGAGGAAGCTCACAAAGATCCTTTGGAAACACATCAGAGAATTCACAGACAATAGGAGGAAGGGATTCCTCCGAATGCACCTTATCATCAAATGAAAGATTAGCCAACATGGAAGATAGCCTAGTTCTAGAATGACGATGCGTATAAGGAGCAAGAGAAAAGCTCTCCTATAAAGACAACCTCAACCCAATCCGAAGTCCTCAACGACACACATCTACGCTCACAATCAAATATAGCATGAAAATGAGGTAATATATCTATACCTATGATCATATCAAACCCCCGTATATCGAAAACAAAAAAATCAAATGTGAAAGTACGATCTCCAATAGACAATTCACCCCCGACAAACATGGTCCATGCAAATAATGCCCCCACCCAGAATAACAACAAATATAGGATCATCTAAAAGGGACTTACACAACTAAAGCATATATGAAAATTGAGATGCAATGAAAGAGCGCGAAGCACCCATGTCAAACAATGCATATGCTCAAGTAAATAAGAAAGCGATAATACCTCGAACACAGACGGCTCAACAATTTCCGGAGCCTGAGGAATTTGAGGAACAGCATACGCACGAGCCTAAGAAAACTAACCCTGCTAAAATCCACCTCGACCACCACCACTACCCGGAAATCCACCCCGAGCTACACTACCGCTCTACTGAGAAAAATAAGAGGAAGGTATGGTTGGTGGTACTCTAGAAACAATACCAGAAGATGAAGGTTGTCACTGTTGAGGCACAACGAAAACAACGAAACCCATAGAACAGCGAGTCTACATGTGCCCCTGCTGACTATACCGATGACATATCACTAATGGACAATCTGCCACAAAATGTCCCTCTATCCTACATACTCGGCACCCTGCTAGAAAAGTTCATTCCCAAGATTTATGACCCTGATGGCCACAATGATAACACTTTAGGCCTCGAGCAGAAGTGCCAGAAGACAAAGAAAGAGTAGGCTGAGATCGCCCACGAGAAGAAGAATCACCCCAGAACCTCTTCTTACCACTACCCCTACCAACATATGAACTTTGACCTCTGCCTCCACCCGAACGACCGCCATAAATACCCGAGCCAACAACCTGATCCTGAAAAGAATGAGAAGCGGACCCTAAAGGTTGACCCAAAGATCGACCCGAATGAGAAGTAGAATGGGCAACCTTCTACTGCTATTTGCTAGTCAAGTTATGTTCTACCCGAAAAGCCGTGTCGATACACTCCTTAAAAGTGCCAGGACAATCGGCCATTACATACATCTGAATAGAAGGACATAAGACATCAATAAATCGATGCCAATGCATCTTCTCCATCAACACATTCTTAGGCGCATACTGAGACAGATCTGTAAATAAGATTTGGTAATCTTGTATTAAAGAACTCCCTTATACCAAGTTCATAAAATCTTCTCGCTTCCTTTTGTGAAGCATCTCGGGGAAAAATTCCTCCAAGAATAGCTCACAAAAAGCAAGCCGAGATATGCCACCCGACCTATTCACCTCTTTCTTGCTCTGCCACAAATGAGCAACTTTTTGTTGTTGATACAATGGTTCCACTACCATTTACAAATCATCCTCGATCTACTGAAAAGTTCTAAAGATCCTTTCCACATCCATAATCCAATCTTAAGCAAGAATGGCTTTTCTGTTACCCAAAAAGATAGGTGGATTTATAGACTGGAATATCTTCTGAGTCGAAAATGCTCTCATCTCAACCATCCCTCCACTATTCCTTGCACCATGTACAACTCGATTCAAAGACATTTCCAATATTTGAATCATTCCCGAAAATTCCTTCGCATGTGTACGTGGTTGAACTTGAGGTTGAGGCAAGGAAGCCTCTTCCTCGGAGTTCACCAAGCTTTCTTCTACACTCGTAATATCCTCCAAATCCAAAATATTCTCAGCATGTCGGATCTCATTCTCTCGTAGCTTAGTAACCCTTACACGAGTTCGTCTCTGCTGTACTCCATCGACACCAATAACTTTTTCAGTACTAGCCCATATTTGACCACTCCTCCAACAAATAGTCGCTCCACTCGACTACCTCTTGCCATTTCTAAACTTCACAACAATGACAACAAATGAAGAAAAGCATTGGGCAAACTAAAATGCATGATAGTATTTATCCAACTCAACTATTACACATTAACCATGCTAGTGCATGGCCAGATTACAACAAGAAATAATCCTACTATGCATAATACACTTTCGATCCTCCCCCCCTCTCCACAACAACTCTTACCTACAATTACCAAGGTTTACATAACCCGATTAGCTCAGATACCAATCTGTTGGGCCCCCAAATCCCTAGAAACCCAGGGATGTTAACTCAATAAAAGACAGAGAGAATGGAATATAATATACAAGGTTCCAAAAGAAAAATAAAATAGCGACTATGCCAATCACATCGCATCTATTCGGTACTGCAGGGCATTCCTACTCACATTCTACAGCCACATCACATTAACATCAGTGGAAATGAAAAACTACTCTAGAAAGATAGGTAGAAGGCCAGTGCCAGCTCCAGAAAATACATATATATGTCGATACCAAAGTAAACTCGTTAGTTTATAAAATACTATACCGCAAGCCGTATGCTTGCCAAAAATAAATCATAATGGAAGGTATAGATATATTCTTCGTCTCATGTAAGAGCAAGAACATATTTATACTTTCGCTATGCTATAATCACTACACTGCTACAACCACACTATCAGAGTACGATAATATAGAAATGAAATCCATAAAGTAAAGCACTAACACGTGCACCCAAAAATATATATGTACATCTTTAGTAGAAGCCTCTAAATATGGTCTGGCTCTTCCTTTGCACCTATAATGCCACGTATAGCCTCGTCAAGAAACCTCCAATTTGCCACCGCTACACCTCCCGATTTAATATAGTAAATGGACCAAAATCACCTCACATCTAGATATAAAAATGATCCACACGTAATAAGGATCAAGAATATCAAATTTATTTTAATGTACAAAAGAGCACAGAAAACAAGAAATTATAAATGAGAGAAATGATATACAAGACATGCATTAAAAGCTTCACCTCGCTTCAAGGATGAGAAATCTCTAACTTTTAATTACAACTGAGTCTCGAGGCTAGATGATATTGAAGCTTTTAGTTGGACAAAAATGGTGTCTCCCCCCCTCCCCCCTCTCATTTCTCTCTCTTTTTGGAATTTGATGGAAAAGGTGAAAAAGTCAAGTCTTAAGTCCATGCCACTTAAGTTATTCTAACCTCAATAGATTGATATCGATCGATCTGCAGTTTTGGATCGATCCAACTCCACTTGAATCGAACGAAGCCACTAGAATTTTGGGTTCAAACTCCTCGGGCCGAAAACTTCTAAAAACATTTGGAATCATTCATAGACCCTAATAAAAGTTCCTGATAACTTTCATAATTGCATTTAAGTGACTAAAGCTCGATTTATGAGACCTTACGTGACTACCAACAAACCCTATATACACACCGCATTTCTACTATCTAAACGCTATCCCCACATTCAATTAAGGACATAGTATAAAAATGACAATGAAACTAAAATGCATAAATGTAAATAACAACACCGCCACACCTCGATATACGTTCTCACCACACAATGTTTTAACCATACCAACAAGGCATACTACTATGCAAAGATGAATGAAGCGAGAAACAAATTTAGTACGGAATTTTTGGGTCATTACACATTAACAAAAGGTTTTACTAGAGATCAAGTTGAGATTTCATCAAGTAGAATGGGGTTGAAACCCGTGAAATTGATTACCCACCATGATGACAACCCAACTTGAACTAGAAATCCAGGTTGCAAATTTAATGGAAAAACCGAATTGTGGGGGAATAAGTAAAACACTCTGGACATTGAGTTCCCACCTTATTCATATGATGAAGGGGTGATAGACATGTAACATGTTAAAATTAAGCTGAGAGTATTAATGATCCGGGTATCTTGTATTGATGAGTAAGGTATGGTTGGATACTTTTAACTCAAGATCACCTATATCAAGTGTGTCGAAACCACTACCATGAGATGAGTTTAAGGGATAAATCTCTACAGCGCTCCAAAAATATTCCAACTTAGTCCTAGACTAAAATGGATAAAAACAAAATATCCAAATAGTGGTGTAAAGAAGGCATTGTATGAGTATTATTTTCTTTGTACACAAAAAATGCCAAACAGTTCAAAGCTTCGCATCCACTAGTTAGTAAGTATATTAGATAGTATTTCACTATGAAAGATTCAAAGCAAAAACTACCTTTCCCGATGCAGTAAGTTCTCGTAGTACTCTTGATTGCATTTAGGATGCAAGGTGTATTCAGCCAATTGCATTCATGTAGGGGATTGTTAGAAAATTTATGATTTTCTATGTATATTTATGAGATTGGAGCTTATAAATTTAACCAAATTTAAGCCATTTTTTATATAGGGTCTACGTAATATTTTTGTCCATTCTTGGGTAGATTTTAAAACTCGTAGTACGAGCTTCGAGACTATATATTTATATTATCAAAACCATAAATAGTGAATGAAAAGTGGCTTCAAAATGAGGTGTTTAAAGGGAGTTGTGGAAATTATCTCATATCCACGAACAAAAGGTCAATGGATTGTATATATAAAATTCCATGTGCATGTAAGAGATGTAATCTAGTATATTATATGCACATAGAGATGGAAGCACTACACAGGCACGTGTGTTATCTGGTTGGCTGGCTGGCTGGCTCACCACGGTACAATACAACATGGCACAGCCGGGTTCAGGCTTGGCCTCAGGCCAGGGCTGAGGTTGGGTTTGGGCTCAGGCTCTAGCTCGGGGCTTGAGCTTGGTTGATGTTTTGCGTATAGCACGTTAAATACGTCCCTATCCTTATCTGGTTCCAGGTCAAAGTCAGGGTTGGGATTTGGGTCTGAGGTTAAGGTTCGAGCTAGGTCTACGATAATGGTTCGAATCCAACATTTTATGTTCGAAATATTTAATTATTAATGAAATAGTTTCAAAATTTTGCAAGAAAGTCCAAAAGTTCTGAAAACAACCATTGGATTCACTAAAACTTTTCATTCCATTACGGAATGGCCCATGATAGCCTACTGTTACCCACTATTTTCTGCATTAAGGTGCAAATGTAACTCTCTCATAATTGTGACTTATTGCTAAGTTGTAACCTCTCACATATCTATATGGCCATAAAAAAGATGTTCCTCAGCAAATTTTATCATCCAAAAAAATCATATTGCGCTCTCCCATCACACACATCCACAACCATACAGAGATAGGGTACCATATCATAAAAGACTCTATTAGGCATTATGATTGCAGCTTTTATCAAGTGTAGTAAACAAATGTTATATCTTGAGAACTCATTTCCGATTTAGGCCAGAAGCAAGTCGTTGGCAGAAAATTGAGTTTAAGGGGACACGGTTCAATAGTGGTCTCATCTTGATATAATCCAACTTATACAAATTTTGTCGGTACTTTTATTTGAAGGTTGTAATTTTTTTAATTACAGTTAAGTTGTAATTATAATTGAAATTTCTATTAATGAGATAAATTTTTTGCTATTTCCAATTTTTTATTATTATTATTACTACTAATTATTATTTAATTACAAAAGTACTAACAAAAGCTTCCTTTCTTTGATGGTTTGAGTCTACTCGCTAATATAAAGGGCTTGGGATATCTCGATTCTCATTTCCTTTATCTGCACCTATTATTAAACCAATTTTAGAAAAATTATTGAAAATGTTATAGAAACATGAAAAGAATAATAACCTAAGTTTGTAAACATTACTTATTACGATCCTCTTTCCATTTTCGTTTAAGTAGGTCTTCCCATCATGATTTATGATAAGCGTATGCACAAACAACTTTTTACCCGCCCTCCCTCATTCCTCCAAACACGCACAAAACACTTGTAATATCCCGAAATTTGCTAG
>MKEJ01007348.1:0-18443 GCA_001753735.1 Embelia ribes | reverse complement strand
GGTCCTACCGATTCATTGTCGAGAAAGAATATTACCGAACTACTATATATCTTAGTATCGTATTTTCTTTCTTGTGCTTTATTTTCAATTTTTTCATTACTATTATCACTTGCTCATTCATCATACTTCTTAGAACACATTTTCAAAAAAGAGGAAAAGATTTTTTTAACTCTGTAATTTTTATAGAAAACTAATTCACCCCCTCCTCTCGGTTTTCTTTTTGGCTCAACAAGATAGAATTGTTGACAAGTTTAAAGCACGTTTAGTGGCTAACGGTTTCACTCAAAAGGAAGACAATGATTATTTTGATATATATGCTCCTGTTGCAAGAACATATAATAATAGGTTTTTAATTGCTCTTGCATCCATTAATAAATTAGTAATTCATCAAATGGAGGTCAAAACTGTATTTTTATATGGTGAATTAGATGAAGAGGTATACATGCAACAAACTGAAGGTTTTGTTATTAGTGGATAAGAACACAAAGTTTGTAAGTTTATTAAATCGCTATTTGGCCTAAAACAAGCTCCTAAACAATGACATCATAAGTTTGATAAAGTAGTGTTGTCTAATGGCTTTAAGATTCATGATTATGATAAATGTGTTTATAGTAAATTCTCTAGCCATGAAGGTGTTATTATTTGCTTGTATGTTGATGATATGCTTATATTTGGTATTAATTTGGAATAAGTAGACAATATCAAGAAATTTCTTTCTAGTAATTTTTCCATGAAAGATATGGGTGAAGATGATGTTATATTAGGCATTAAAATTATTAGGAATAACAATGGTATATCACTATCTCAATCTCATTATGTGGAAAAGGTATTTAAAAAGTTTGATCATTTTGATTGCATACCTGCATCTACTCCTTTTGATCCTAATCTTAAGTTACTGCACAATACTGGAAGAATAATTGCACAACTCGAGTATGTTAAAGTAATCGGGTGCTTAATGTATGCCATGACCTGCACTAGGCCTGACATTGCCTTTATTGTTGGGAAATTGAGCAGTTATACTAGTAACCCTAGTAACATGCATTGGCATGTTGTTAAAAGAGTACTAAAGTACTTAAAGAAAACAATTTATTAAGGGATATGTTATAGTGGTGATCCTTTAGTTCTAGAAGGATTCACGGATGCTAGTTGGATTACTAATAGAGAAGATCATTCTTTTATTAGTAGTTGGATCTTCACACTTGTGGAGGTGCTATCTTAGGGTTCCAAGAAACAGATATGTATTGCAGACTATTATGGTTGCAGTATTTGTTGCATGAGCTTCAAGTAGCAAAGAAGCAGAATAGCTAAGGAATGTTCTGTATGAAATTCCTTTGTGGTAAAAGCCTATGTCTCCGGTCTCTATACATTGTGTTAGTGAAGCAACGTTGTCTAAAGTATATAATCACATCTACAATGGAAATTCTGGGCATATCAGACTACGACATAGCTATGGGAGGCAATTGATTACTAATGGAGTAATCAACGTTGATTTTTTTCGATCAAGTCAAAACTTGGCAAATCCTTTAACAAAAGGGCTTGCTAGAGATTTGGTATATAAGACATCAAAGGGAATGGGTCTCAAGCCCATATATAGAGATCACTAATGATGTAACCTCGACTTAACACTTAAATAAGCATCACGTCTTAAGTTCAATGAGTAAGTTATGTCCTAAGAATGATTGCAAGTACTAATTTGTTATTCATCCAACGAAATGAGTGCTTGGTACCTCTAATATGAAAAAAAATAAGGATGAGCTAAATCCTCTTAATGGACCTATAACATATTTATGTTGAAGTGTATAATTAGAGGACACTTATGATAGAGTCTGCCCATATGAATATGAAGTTTGCTTCTAAGAGTTAAAGGGCTTGACTCGGAATATAATTATGAATAGGATATGGACAAAAGGCCATTATCATATCCGATTATACTAAATAATTATAAGATAAAAAAAAAAAAAGCTTATCTGTAATAATGTGCACAGATAGTCGTTAGAGAATCGTTGGTTCAAAGACTTGTCTACCATGCCATTCTGATTTATCTTTTGCATGTTGTTGCTAAGTAAAAGTTCAAATCGCAGGATACCTTTACATATGTATAAGATTTCCAGAGTTATTGAAAATCTGATTTATCATTATTTGAAAAATGGTGGAGGATTGTTGACGATTTTTCAAATAAGAGTGTTAGAAGCAGTTACCAATTGCTTGGGTAGTTATTTTGGTTAAAAGATCACAATTCAAAACAAGTATCTTTTAGTGCCATGTGTCTATTCTAAAAGACGCAATTAGTTATTTTGGTTAAAGACACCAATTCAAATCAAGTGTCTTTTGGTGCCATGTATCTGTATAAGAGACATGATTATGTATATATAAGACAGAGTTACAGAGAAAAAATTCACAATTCGAATTCAATCAAGAACCAGATATACTTAAACACAATTTACTGCAGAAAACTATTTACAAGTTCAGATAATCTTTGTTGTTCTCATGATTACTTAGCAGATCGAATTTCTTTGTGCATAACGAATCCGAATACGGGCTTCGTTGTATCCTTGAGGCTATTTGCGGATAACCAATTTGTACACCAAATCCATACTGGTGGGGCGAATAAAGTCTTAAGGAAAGTGGCAATGCTACACGCCTTGAAAAAATTTCCTTGAGATTTATTGATTAATTTTTGCAGATTCTAACAATTTCTAGAGATGGCTTTGATATAGTTGTTATGAAAGTGAAACACCCGTTTGTGAAGGTATTAAAAGTACCTTTTGTTCAGTTACTGAATTTGAGCAATGAGTTGACACCATTCATCATATATAACTTAATTGTTATTAATCGATGTTAATTTTATTAATTTTTTTGCGAGGTAGATCTAAATAACTTGCATTGTTTTTTGCATCATCCAGACAATTCATTTATTATGTTTCGTTCATGGTATACTAAATGTATCACATAACTCTGTTAATTACCATAATAAAAATTTACATAGTTTATTGCCCTTTGGGTTAACTCTGCCTATTTACTTCATGATATACATGGTCTATCCCAAACCGCTCAGTACTTGATTTAGCATGCGTGTGATAATAAACACCAATGTACCTTAGTTACGTAGGTGGCCTTGCTAAATACAAAGAGGAATAGAAACAAGAAACTCATTTCCACCAAAGAACACAATGTTTGCCCACGATGTTTCTATTTACCATCCAGACAAAACATGGTCATCCATTTTTTGCAAAATAATTTGGAGATTTTTACAATTAAATATATTTCTAGAGAAACTCTAGAAAGTGTTAAGAGCAATATAAGAATTTAGACGTTTTAGGAGAATTGTCTAGAAAATCCATATGGATCATTTGGATATTTAATATTAGCCACCGTTCAGTTTGATTGTGTAATAGTATAAAGAGGGACAGCATTAGAAATTTCTCCACATCTAGAATCGCTAAAGCTATGCCCTAATTTATGAAAATAAGTTGCCAGCCTTCACATAGAGCCCCATTACTTGATTTAGTATGCATTTGATAGAAAATACTAATGTTCACTAGACGGCTTTGTTAAATACAAAAGAAATGCAATCCAGAAACTTATTATACCGAACAATGTAATGCTTGTCACTTGGGTTTCTGTCCATTATCCCACAAAAGTTCCGCAAATAACTTGAATGAAATAGCTATGAAATCTTGTTCTTAATCGAAAACCCTAATCTTCAAATCAAGTACACAGGCTTTACCTTGCATGTCTTTCTTAAACAATCAAAGCCCTTATCAAATCCCCAAAGTTGCAATAAAATCATGGGTAAACTAGGCTGAGGGTTGTTTTGTCATGGACCCTGTAGTTGGAGGATGGATAGTTGAATTCCACCTATAGTCATGCTCGACCATACGCTGTACTCGGCTTTGAGCTCCATCCCCCTCCTAATGCATCACTATCGTCTAAATTAGTCACTGCTCGAATTCAGTTTCTGATAACATCTTGGATCTCCTCGAGATCATGGAACAATTGGATCACCTGGCAGGAGTCTCCTCAAGCCAGGAGATCAGGCATGCGTACTGCCAAGTGCGCAGTCGGCCACACAGTTGAGGCACTAGAGATGACGATGACAACGTTGCTGCAGTATGGGAGAATTTTGAAGCGATATTGAAGAGCGTGTGGACCGATAGGGTTTGGGGATGGGGGAAATTGTGGGTTGTGATCAGATGATTTGCTTGCATGGAAGTAGTTCAAGTCGTTAGCAGCATTGGGAATCAAGTGCCGAATGTCGGGAAATGATGGGATGTCGGCAGTGAAGGCTTATGTGGCTGAGATGTGGTAAGGATTTGGGGCCACCGTTTCTTGCATGGGTGACTGGGGGCAATGGCTAGGTGCTAGGGAATACAGTTACCAAATACATGTAATAAACTATCCTTCTCTCTAACCGACCGTCTTGTATTTAATTAGAATTTGCATTTAATGCATATTGTCCAACTTATTTTGTTGGTCCATACATTCAATTGAGAGCACTGCCCCAAATAAAATTGAATTGTTTGAAAGTATTGAATTTATTAGTAAACATTCTGATTGACTGTAATGAGTAGTTTTAAATATTTGTTTGGGAAGTTTAGGGAAAATCTGGATAATATGGAGAATGGTAATTTGTTTTTTACGTAGATAATAAGTAATTTGACTTGCTAAATTGAAGTTAACAAATGATTTGGATACATAGTTTGGCTATTTGAGATGCCAATCTACAACGGAAAAAAACGTTTCTGATAGTCCAAAAGCCTGAAAAAAAAAATGCTGAAACTATATTACAAGATGAAATACAAATTACAGCAGCAGTTTCTAACAATTGATCATGGCTGCTTATCTCAATCTTAGTTTCTCTCCTAAATAGAGTATACAACCAATTATTATACAAATTGCGAGCAATTAAAATTGTCGTTTCAATGCCAAAGCAAAAATTCAGAGAAGTCAGTCCTCTGCAACTTTATTCTAGATCCAAAATTGACATAAATTAACAATGGCTCCTCTTTGAAGCCAAATCATTACCGACACCACAAATAAACCACCTTTAGCAAAAATAAGCAGCAGAGGTTGCCAAATGAATCTTCTGCCTCTCTACTCTTAAATAAGGTTTTCCAAAATCTGCTTCCCAAATTATTACTTTCATCTTTTTATTTCCTTCTCAGAAACTGTTGGCTTCTGGTTTGACATGCCTGGGATCAGCACCCAAACTACAGTTAGCGAGGGCCTTTGATCAAATAGAATCAATCTCTTTCCTTGTTAATATCCTTATCGGAAGTTGTTGGCTTCTGGTTTGGTGGTGGTTTCATATTAGCAACACCTGCACGGTTAGCACGGGCTCTCACAGCTCGACCTCCTCTATGCTTTCTTTTCCTCGATGCAATAGCACCGCACTGTTTTCCTTCCCCATTCACTTCCTTCATGGGAGCTGATGGGCTCATATTGAAAGTTGTTCCCTTCTGATTTGGCACGGGTTCCACATTAGCAACACCACGGTTAGCACGGGCTTTCTTAGCTCGGCCTCCTCTATGCTTCCTTTTCCTCGATGCAATAGCACCAGATTGTTTATCCACTTCCTTCATGGGAGCTGATGGATTCTGGTTTGGCACGGATGCCATATCAGCAACACCTGTACTATTAGCTCGGACTTTCTTAGCTTGGCCTCCCCTGTGCTTTCTTTTCCTCAATGCAATAGCACCGCACATTTTCCCTTCCCCATTCACTTTCTTAAGCGAAGCTGTTGGCTTCTGATTTGGCACGGGTACCACATTAGCAACACCAGTACAGTTAGCAGGAACATTCTTAGATCGACCTCCCCTGTGATTTCTTTTCCTAGATCCAATAATACCGGACTCTTTCACCTTCCCATTCACTTCTTTACTAGTAACTGTTGCCTTCTGGTTAGGCATGGTTACCACATCATCAAGACTTACACGGTTGGCAAGGGTTTTCTTAGTTCGGCCTCCCCTGTGCTTTCTTTTCCTCGATGCAATCGCAACGGGCCCTTTCCCCTCCCAGTGTATTTTCTTCTCAGAAGTAGTTGATTTCAGGCTTGGTAAAGGCTCTACATCATCAGCACGTGTACGTTTAGCACATGCTTCCTTTGACCCGCCCCCCCGGCGCTTTCTTTTCCTGGATACAATAGTATCGGACTCTTTCCCCTTCAAAGTATTCATACCTGTACATTCTGCAACTTCATTGTTTCCTTGGGTTTGTGGCATGCTAACAAGGTGATGGGCAGAAATTGCAACACGATGACCTGAGACAAACTTTGTGGAGAGCCTGCAAATGTTTCCACATGCAGCAGAAAAACATAAGAATAAATTTAAAGCACACAACGAGATGTCATTGGAAATTTGCATCGCCAATCAATTCTATAATCATATAACACCAGTAGGTCTGTGAGTACTCGAAAATTGGATAGCTGCTTTGTTATTTTTCCTTCACAAAAAATTCATACACTGCCACATCCTTTCAGTACACTTGTTTTTGTTTCTAGAAAATCAAATTTTCTACATGCTCAAAATTGATATTTACTGAGACATGAAGCTGAAAGTTTGTCTCCAAAGGGTGAATAACATCAAGAAGCCAACAAAATCTTTAACACGTCTACAACAAAATACACACACACGACACTATGAAAAAAATAATTCATTTTCTAGTTAAAACCCGGAAGTTGTGAAGCTGAAGGTCCTTTTCCTAGTTATCATACATCTGATAACCTGATTAATAATCTGGCGATCCCAGTAATAATTAGTACACTTACGATAATGTAGTCAGAATAGTTGACATGATAACTGAACGATCATATGTTACCATATAAGAAATGGATGGATGCTTTCACCTGTCTCGATTTATCCGCGCACGAACAGAAGACTTCTCATGCCATAAGACAGGTGGAGATAAGATATCTTTCTTGGATACAGACTGACAGAAAGACAAAAGTTGGGAGAACAAGGACATTTTAAAATCTAAAACAAGAAACTGAGAAGAGAGAGAAAAAAAGGACCAGTAAAAGCAGCAATATAAAGTAACAAACTACACTTTTTTTTTGTCACCTAGGTTGAGACAACCAAGCTTCGAGTCTTTGACCACCCACAAGCTGTGAGTGATTTTTTTGTCTTTGGTTGGGCCTAGTAAGCTACTACTTCTATTACATTACCCCAATTGGAACAAACCCATTTGATGATAGAGGCAACCAGCAATTTGAGTTACAGACTTACAGTTGCAATATGCAGGTCCCAGCCACCTCATACTGTGCACAAATTATGTGCCAAAAGTTCTTGAAGAATAGCATTTTTCAAAGATTAGGGTGATTATAAACTATGGCATGATCTCATCACCAAAATTTTTGGGACTTAGTCATTCAATCCATATATGAACAATAAACAGGATAGCTTTTGTATGTGTCGATCCAGGGATGCTGGAATGGGTTACTGTAAACCAAACATTTCCAAGGCTTATTTCAAAGCAGAGGACGTGTTGCATTCTATACCTTCAAGGGCAAAATTACTCCTTCTGGTGGTCTAGGAATGTGAGAATGGAAAGACGGGTACTTGTAGAAGACAGGTCTGAAGATAAACAAAGAACATAACATCATTATTTAACCAGGAACTTTATCACCAGGTTCAATTCATTCAGAAGAAAACTAGAGATGTGAACCATACATGACTTCATTCTCTATAATCATAGGCATATCGTTACTTGGTGGATCAATCACCGATGGGGACAAAAGATTATCCGAAACATACATATACCCATTCATCCCACCGCTACAAGAAAATCTCAGTTAGCATTCTGCGCCTAAAAACTGTTAAAACCTATGAAGACAAATTATACTCAAATGTAAGATCAACACTCTTAATAAGCAACTAATCACAGAAAAAGGGCAGAGTTCTTATGAAGGTTAGAAAATATACATGAACATTGTCATTATTCATTGGTGATTATTAAAGAAAAGAATGAGACATCACCATTTGATTATTCTAAATTCTAAAAAATAGAAGCACAATACAAAATACTCAGACTACCAATTCATTAGTACACTTTGTATAAGAAGTCCAGATCTTAACCATATGATGTGATATATCCCCAAAACTTTAGAGCAACTAAGTTAAATCCATCGAATCATTACATGCCTAAATTTCCTTCAACAAAGCAATATAAGAGCACAGAAAAATACAAGATAATGAAGGAAATTTATGAACTTCTGAAGAGGGTGACTACAATCTCTTAGTTCAACATACTACCATACCTCACTTCAGGATTTATTTTTTGTTTGACCTTGGCTTCATGCAACTTTGGGTGGTCCTTACTTTTCATACAAAAAGACAAGATCTTCCCTGCTAAAGAATGAGACTTGTGAACAAACAGCAAATCCAAGCCCAGAGTGTTTCTTTCCTTTTCTTCATCCTAAATAATATCAAAACCAATCAGACAGTATATGATGAAATAAACGGTCATATATTAGTAATTCCCAAGAGCATAAATATCCAAGCGGTGCATGGTCTTACCGTCAATGAATGCTCAACCTTTGAAAGTTCCGAGAGTAGGCGGGACTCCTTTATAAACGGTAATTTGCAAATAGCCTGTCAATCAAAAAGAGCAAAAAATGTTCAACTGCTCAAACTTTGCCAAAAAGTATGTCTATTGCTTAGTTTTACACAACCAAATCCCATTCATTGTTGTATGGTGTTGTATGCCGGTCAAGTAGGAACCCACTTAAAGGTTATAACAGTAATCTACTTCTATCTCTTATTTTTCAACCAAAAAAAAAAAAGTAAACTACTTCTATCCTTAGTTGTCGTCTTCTCTTGATGATTGACCCATGTATATAGGGAATCGAGTTCGTGGTGAATTATCATAACAGCAAGGTGAGTTTTGTGGCCACTAGTTATAAGAACGAAGCAGCATGGTGTCAATGGTGAACTGCAGGCAAATTGTAGACCAAAACTAGTACAACCAGTTCCATAGCAGTAATAATAATTTTATAATTCGATACAATCTTCCAATTATCAAAAAGTTAGACATGACCAAAATGTCAGGTTTATAAACATTAAAACTCAAACTGAACAAATACCTGCCAAGAAAAGCGTTTTCCATTCATATCACGCTCAAAATCTGCCAGCAAAATTTAGAATTACAGACCACAAAAGAAGCAAAATTATTCAAAATATACAAGAGAACCTCAGATAAATACTACCGCTGGGATAGAAATCCAAGATCGGTGATGATGGATCCGTCATTAATTTTCTGTAAGAGAGAGGAAGTGCATGTGCACTATATAGCACTAAAACAGTTAGTTGTTGATAGTTGTGACTTAAGAAGACAAGAAAAAAGAAGACTTTCTGAGAGAAACCTTGCAGCAGGTAATACACCCATTAGTTGATCAAATGGCTTGAAAGGCATCCCAAGAGTGAATTCTATATGCAACTCGCCAAGACCATAAAAATCTGAAGCAAAGGGAGCATAATGATAGGGATAGAACCTGCAGTCAAAAATTAACAACAATTCAAAATGTAGAATCAACAATAAACAATTGCACCTCCTCCATCTTTTCTTTTCAGACCTATATTCACAAAACTACAACCTTAAGAAAAATTTAAGTCTTATCAAATCATAAGCTCTTTCCCATATGATACGTTGATTGCCCACTGTGTAAAGAAGGAATGTCTCTGTTATCATTGAAGCCCTTCCAATGTCAAGAAGAAAGGCTTCACCAATACAGGAAAACCGAAAATGATAAATACAAATCGTCTTATATTCTACATCATTGAATTGAAATACCGTTCTTGACCTACATCTTAAGCACGACTCACATGTAATTAGTTGCTCCCTAGGTCATGTGGTTATTATAACCAAATATTACAGGAGAAATGAAAAAGTGACAATAATTCCCCCAGAGGAAATAGCTTTTTATCCAACTCCACATCTTTGAAAATCTTGAATGGACTAGACAAATTCCCAGCGAAAGAGTACCCAGCCACCCTTAATGTAGTTTATAACAAAAACTAACTTCCCTATAATCAGTTGTCTGAGATACATTGCAACAGGAGAATCAGACAGAAGATACCTCAAGCACATACCATTGCCAAGAAGGTACTCCCTCGTAATAATAATGCATAACCCAACATACTCCTTCCATATATTTCAGGACCTACAGAAAGTATGACCGAAATTAATCTCAAAGGCACAAGGAAGGACGACCAAAGAAAGATTCCCATAGCCTAAATGAAGACAATGGACAATAAAAAACATGATTACAGCACTGGAAAACAAGAGGAGGCAAAACAACTCTTTTTCTTTATATAATTAAGATTCCATTGCCCGAACGGAGGCTTGAACCTTCCATACAGAACTGCTAAGGGACCGGCAACTTTACGAGCTAATGACATCCGATCATAAACTAAAAAAGTACAAAAAATTTGCCTTCAATAGCATGCATGAAATGTAAAGTTTTACATGCATGAAACAGAACCAAAAGCATCAGCATAATTTACTATGCCAAGCATAAAACTGAAAATCAACTCTGTAATGAGCAGGGGCAGCTTTAGTTCAGAAAATATTTTATTAGAAATAGAAACATATTAAAGAAAATTACAACAAGAGAGCCAGATAATTGTACCATATGTTTACGTATTCTTTCCCGCTCATCATCTGTTCTAGCCTCCAACTTTTCACCATAGTATCTCTCTTTCCATCCCGCTTCTAGTTTAACCTGGTAGAGAAGAATATAAATTAGAAACACAGAAACAACGATCAGATGGAATGAGAGAAGCACAGAACGGAATCCTGAAAGCGGGGCTCTATTTTGTCAAGGATGCAGTAAGTATAAGAAAATCATTCAAGATTGCCTCGTTTATGGGGAATTGAATATAGGCCCATAATATAATAATCCTCAAAATGTTAAAATAGAGTGGCATTAATAGTTATCAGGGGAGGGCAGGTGAAAAAAAAAACACTTCCTAATGTTCAAAATTGCAGTCCAAAGAGGGTTCGAAAAATCATTTCTTTGTGAGCAGGCGCAAAGCAACTACATAGGACCATAAAGATAGAAATTTACAGAACCTGGTCGATTTCAGTTTCAACATTGCCAGTTGCATTATTCATGGAGCTTTGAGTCTTCTTTGGTCTGGACTGGTTCGGTGACAATCGCAGATGAAACCATTTTAACAAATCAAATTTGACTCGGTCAGAGATTCAAAAATCAGAACTACAAAAAGCTTCACAGGAAATGCTTACACGACTAGAAGAACCTCGAGACAGCATATCCATTTCCTTTTCAATCTGCATAGAGAAAGTTTCAAACGATACTACTATAAATAGGGCAGAAAATTACGCCATTGAGCAATATAGAGTACCACTAATACTGGAGATAATAAGAAACTCATTGTGATATAAAAGCACCAGCGATCTCCTTAAGTCTAATCACCGAAGGGGTATCATGACAGATACTTAGCAACTAGTCAACAAATCATCCACCGAATAAACATAAAGAACTATGTCAAAACGGAATTCCTACAGCTGATGCAAAAACTTTGCACTCCAGTGATATGCAGCAGTCAGTAAGTATGCACTATCATGTAAGACCAAAGGGGGTAGATTCTGTTATCAAAAAGCCGGGACCCTCCTTAACAATATGTAACCATTAGTAAAAACAATTGCATCGACAAAGCACCATTAGATAAACTTGTAGATATTACCTGGCTGCGTTTCTTGAAAATTACATTCTCATACGAACCAACAGCTTGTAAAAAGTGCTGCAGGCGTTCCAAGTTCACCTAGGAATTACACAAACAAGTAATGATAATGCTGCTAAAAGTTTTCAATACACATGGAATACATTGAACGTAAAAATCCATCATGCAGAAAGCCCCACAGAAGAGACTTCATGTCTCATCTTTCAGAAAACAAAATTCTTGGATTAAAAAATGGCATCTTCGCCTCCGGGTTTATCCAAATGAATTGTGTTTCCTATAATCCTCAGCCTCAAAAAGGAAGTAACGATTGAAATATGCATTAATTCTTTGCCCATAATACTTGAATATGCCAAATGTGACAGATAAGCCACTGTCTCCACTATCCAGCAGCCAGATATAAAGACAACTAGCCAAAAAGAGCAAAAATTATTTTTCCATAGAAGATGTACTTAACACGGCGATATACTAATATCAATGGTAGCAATAGTTAGTCTTTCCAACTTTTTCTTCTTTTTTTTGTCTTCTTGTTTTACCGCCTTCCTTCATCACGTAGTTCCTTGAGATTTCCAATAAATAGATCTTTGAGTTGTGGGGGTTATAAAACAAGAAACCAAACATAATGGCCACATATAAATTAGAAATGTACCTTCCATGAATCAGTAAGATAACCACCCATCTGAACAAATTCTGTCCTGTATACCTTCATCAGAAGATCTATAGCCCCCTAAATGACAATCAAACAAAAAATAGTTAGCTAAAGTGTTACAATAGAATATTAATAATTCACCAGAAGTAAATTTCGGTTATGCCCACCTCAAAAATCTCCAGTGATGGCATGTGAGGAAGAAAGTCATTTCCAACAAACATGCACATGAAGACAAAGTCGTCTATTAGGCGCTCCAAGTCCGTTTTTACACTCGGATCCGGTATTTTCAATTCATACACCAGATATCCTCTGAGTACCCAGACATGAAGAAACTGAAATACAAAGGACGGCAAAAGCGTTAGCATTTGACAACACAACACGGTTGAAGATGCTACTATCTAACATAAGATTTATTTCAAGCACTTTCCGGAACAGCTTTGAATCTGCATATCCAATTTAACAAGTACAATGCAATGGTGAAAGTGAAACCACAATAACCTGAAAATTTTGCTTCAGGATATAGTCTTCAATGTTCTTGTTATGTGATTGCTTAATATTTAAACCTCCCTTTCCTTCCATCCCTCGAGAATTTGACGTGTCTTTTGGACTTCTATAACTTTTAGGTGGCTTGCTGACATTCTAAGAAATAAGGAACAAGAGATTGAATCACTTTCCGGACATGTCATTGACTAAGAGAAGTCAGCAAACAGAGAGAAGAAGTTAGCTTCCCCATCACTCATACCTCTCTCAAAATAGAGAAATGGATTTCATGTGAAGCCAATGCAAGCATGATCAGGTCTGCATCCTGGGACACAGCATTTTGAATGTGATAAGTTACTAAGTTACTTAATCAGGTATGGCCATCAATCCCATATGTAGTTCAACAGTAATACCAATCCATACAAACAATGCCTCGTGTTTGGATCAAATCCTGGAAGATTCCTCTGTAAGCGTATGTAAGACATTATTTTATGCTCGCCCTCACCAGGAACACTTGCATCAGACACAATGACCTAAAACCAATAAAAAAAATTTATCAATTGGATGGATTCTCAAGATTTTTTTTCTAAAAAATTTAGTAATGCCTATATTCAAAAACAATTAATATACCTTGATATCCTTCCATCCAGGATCCTCATTCATCTTCAAGTGTACATAATACTGAAGTGCTGATGACAGTAATGACATGAATTCAGTTCCAGGTGTAATAACATTAGAATCCAACTTATTATATTGCTCCAATTGGGTTAATTCTTCAACTCTCACTCCTCTATCTCTCATCGCACTCTCTTCTGCTAAGGCCTGATGGTAATTGACTTTCAAATTATTCCCACCTTCCGAAAAGTGTTACAAGTGAAAAAAAAACGAAAGAAAGAAAGAAAATCACTTAAGGCTGCAGAAGCCATAGCACTTTACTTCATCAGCTGCATCCTTTGCGGCTCTAAAACGCCTTGCTCGTTGATGATTCATCTTAGCACGTGGTGCCACACCATCTGCACAATGAGTGTGACCGTGGTAATATTCTCAAAATATTATTGCAAAATGACTATACATAGTAAGGTCCACAGCTTTATTCCTTTCAACAGAAATAAACCAGTAAACGAGTCTCCAAAGCCAGTGAAAAAGTTAATTTTTCTTTTTATCGAAAAGAAACAAATCGAATACTAAGAGGATCCATCAATAATTTATCACAGCAAAGTGAGCTAGATACAACTAAAAAGAGGAATTATTTACGATATTCCCCCTCACCTATTGCCATGTATAGGAGCTTCCGAGGCCTAATCATGGAGAAAATCTTATCAATGTACTTGAAGACCGCCTTGAAAACCTCCTCGTAACTCGTCGGAGCAGGCTGCACAACATTTATCTACCAGTAGTAAATTCCTGAAACTACATATGCATATATACACACTGATCTAAAAAGTAACTTGGTTTTTGTAATGCTGCAATTTTTTTCTTCTTTCTTCTCAACACATACGATTAGTATAAATCAAGTCCCGTAAAATAAAATTGGAATGTCTTGAGCAAAATGAATAGGGGTGGCAACAAGCTTGGCTCCCCTAGAAGCAACCTACTGAGCTCGAGCTGGATTCGGTTGAAAATGTGAAGACTCGAACTCAACTCGAGTCAATCTCGAAAATCCGTTTTTTTCTATTGTGATGGAACAAATATGTTTGTATGCACGCCTCCATTGCGACTTGTGGGTCACGGGATTCATTCCGTTGGATCCCTAGAAACAAGGTAAGTTTGCGTATATCAGACCCTTCCAGACCTCGCAATGCGAGGTCTTAATGCATTCGGCTGTCTATTTATATCTATATATAATGAGATGAGTATCTTGATATTCAAACGCGAGTTAAATGTAAAAAATGTAGTCGAACACGACTTGTTTTGGTGCTTGAGTTGAACTCGTATCGAGCAATTATCTAGTTGAGCTCAAGCTTCTTGCGAGTAGCTTGACTTGTGGCCACCTGTAGGTGCTGTTATGAATTCCATGTCGCTCAAGATTAATGGGCATTTGAGACAGGTAGAAACAGACTGAAATATGAAATTTTTTTGTTCTCGAAGCCTAATTTCTATGTGCTCCTCTCTATTGGAGTACATACGAGTTTAGAGGGACGAAGCCTTGAAAGAACTATATGCCTCTATAATCAGCTGGGAGGGCGATGGGAATTCCTACCATCCATGCCGCTCAAACCAACTAGTCTCAATCTAAAAATAGCGTAAAATATTTGAATTTCAAGCCAATGCTGCAGTGTGATATTTCTATACATGATTAACATTGTCAAACCTTAAAACTGTTGAATTTTCTTTTCGTGATTAATAATGTCGAACCTGGAACAAAGATGACCTTGTTAATTGAATAAAAAAAATTCTATTCTGACTAAAATCTACAACTTCAGTTTTTATTATGATTGATTTATGGTAATTGCTTGTTTAGATTCTGTGTAAACTATTGAACTGGGACAGGTCCTGTTGGACTACACATGAATTTCGGTCTTGTCAGGAAGTCTTAATTGTGCTTAAGAATATTTCTGAGCCTTTGACTTAGGGGCGGGCTTGAGTAGAGCTGATGGGACAGGGTAGCGTCTACCCACCCCTATGCAGGTTTAGTGCCAACTATATGCTTCTCTTGAAAAATATTTCATGTATAACTACAGTTATGACACTCATGAGCAATATTTGAACATGTACTTAGTTTTGTCAGAGAATAATAGCATTTCATTTCCCAATAATTTATCATTACCTTTTTAAAACTACACGGCATTTATGTTGTAGTTAATTGGTTTTGCTTCCACCTTCCCTTGCGTTCTTTTCATAATCTCCAACTTTGCCTGTCTCTTCTTTGGCATGTGTAATTTCTTTGTTCTTAACAGGCAGCGATTGAGAAGTTGCATGTACCAGATGAATTAGAAGACACATTGTAGATCCATGTGGTTTGACATAAGCACAGAGAGCATGTAAATTATTGCACTTCAAGCATGCCAGTCCTGCTATCCACTCGGTGAACAAATTGTCCTTTAGGATCTCAAGGCATACACATTGTTAAAACTTACGAGCCATGACTTGCAACTGCAATTTTGTAGGTTTACATCATCAAACATGATATGGTGCGATAGGATCAAATAGCAATGAGATTGAGTCGCATACTCTGTATCAGTTTAGTAATGGAAGATGTTCTGAAACTGCCTATGTATTGTTGTACCTGATCATTTAATTGGAAATAATTGCTGTTGTGACTGGTACCCCTGAGTAGTAGTGGTCACAAGGTGAGTTTTGGGGTGCTCGAGCTCAGCTTGTTGAGAAAAACTTCTAGCTTGAGATCGGCTCAGCTCTTTAGCATTCGAGCTGAACTTTTATCGGGCTGAGCTCAAACATTTCATGAGGCATTTGATTCGTAACCAACTTTACCTCATTTTGAGCCATGTATTGATTTTTTATTTACTATTATATAAAATTTTGCAAATATGTTTAATTTTGAAAGTGATTGATATTTTGATTATTTGAAAGTGAATTTTAAATTTGGAAAGATTAAAAATATTTAAGATGATATAGCGATGTTAGTAATTATAGAGGTAAATTGAATTATAATTAGACATATTAGTATGTATTTTATAGTGAATTTTATTAATTATATTAATTATATGTAGATATATAAATGTATTTATAATACTATGTATTTAATTATTTCGAGCGGTTCGCTAGCTTAATGAATCGAACTATGAATGTGTGAGCTTGACTTGCTAATATTATTGAGTTCAAAATTAAACACGAGTTAGGCTTATTTATGTTAAAATTAAATTTGAGCTGGTCTGGAGCGACTCACGATTAGTTCTAACTTATTGCCAAGTCCAACCTGAGTACTTTGTTGTAACTTTTGTCAATTGATCAAAGATGTATGTAATCTGTCATCTGATACGTGTGGATTCTTAGTTCGTTACTTCGCATCATATGAGTTAGTGAGATAACCGAAAGCTAACAATAATAATATAATATTATCAAGCCTTCTGATTGAAAAAAAAAAAATAATATATATATAAATAAAATAAAGAGAGAAAAGAGAAGGAAAAGTGGTCTAACTATGGGTGGCAATAAGTGGATTTAGCAGAGTTATTAGTTAATATTCTACCTCATCTTGTCTCAAATTAACACAATTCAATCTTGAGCTTGAAGTTTGAGTCTATGTTTCGAACTCGACTCGACTAAAAATACGAATTTATTCTTCTTTTTTTTAAAAGATTTTTTTTTTCATTAAGTAACATTTTATATGACAAATATTTGAAAAAAATAGTTACATTAAAGTCTCACTTAAGTTTACCACTTTATTTTCCCTTCTTTTGACACATTTTTAGTAAAGGAGGCGTTACCATAGTTCCTACTACACAAATGCATGGCCTCGTTCTTTGCAATCAATTTTCAACCAAAAAAGCCGTCATTGGTGTGCTACGAAGTTGATTGCTACGTAAAAAAGTGTTTTGTGTTGTACTACGAAGTTGAATGTTACGTAGAAAAGTGTTTCATGGTGTGCTACGAAGTTGTTGGTGAATGCAACGTGTACTTAGGGATGAATATGGGGAAAGTGTAGCTTACCATTTATTTAACTGGTGTTGGTAAATGCTAAGAATATTTAGGTATGGCGGCATGTTGAGCTTTGATTACTGGATTCAAGTGCTGAACCAGTTGAGTTCAATAATTTTTTATACTTAATTCGAGCTCGAGTATTTAGATTCTTGAGTCGTTTGAACTTGCAAGCAACTCAAGTAGTACATGTATAAAAATAAATTTATATTTATAGTATTATATTTATTTATGTTAATATAATGAAAAAATTTCCAAGTCAAATTCTAATCGAATTTGAATCTTCATATTTTTAGTCGAGGCGAGTTTAATTCCAGATTTAGATTTAAACTTGAGCTTGAATAGTCTTATTTCGAGTCGAATCTAATTCAAGTATGACTGATACTCGACTTGAATTTGATCCGCATCGGTCATACATAAATTTTTGCTTGTTAGTAATTCCTCAAGTTACCAATCAAATTCGGAAGACAATTTGAGTGAAATGGGGTCTTGACAATTTGACTTTCCCATTTAGTGGAGTAATATCTTTTATCGAGTGATAAACGATTACGTAATGCTACACTACACCCACGAACAATTCTCTCCCTTCAATAAGCATGGTGCCCAAATACCAAATGAAAGAGAAAACACAGTTTGGGTTGGCGGTGGCTTGTGTTGTTAGGTCAACTATACTCCCTTGAATTTATAGGCCTACTTTGGTTGCAATTTTTAAATTCTATTTTTTATTTACTTCAAAATTTTGATTGCATTTAGATGTTAGTTTTTTAAGTTGGATTTTAAAATAAATTTTACATAAAAAACTGAAAAATTTAAACTTAAATGTATTAACCGTTTTTATTTGACAAATAAAAAAAATAAAATAACAAGATGCACTCAATTTCTTACACGTGTTTTTTTTTTTTTGGTTCAAAAAATTCAACCAAGCAAACTTTAAATTTGTATGGAATTCATCAGAGTTCGACTTTCGAGTAAATGCCTTGGGATCTATTTTACAAATTATCTATTCAACTACTCTCTAC
>MKEJ01007329.1:0-15951 GCA_001753735.1 Embelia ribes | reverse complement strand
ATGAGACCGAGAATATATTTATACATTCCCTTACCATTTCTTTTAGCAAACAATTTGCTTATTATTTTGTATTTGTAAACAAGCCAATTTACATTTTTGTATATATATATACATATTTATTGGCTTTAGCGTCGGCCATTGCTTTCTTGCTTTATTTTGTCGATGTGGATTGTTGTAGAATGTGTGTAGTGTCGCCTGCATGCAACTAGATACATTGCTGAGCAAGCGATAGAAAATAAGATGTTTTCATTTTAATTTTTTAATAAATAAAATTTTTCTTCCTTTTTATTTTCAAAAAAGGAAATACTCATCCTCTAATGTTTCTAGTAGGTCCAGGCCTTGCCTCAGGTGTACTAGAAAAATTGGGTCACGACATTTAGAATTGAACCAATAATTATAAATCTGAGAAGAAGGTCGAGAATGTAGATTGTACACTAAATTCCTCAAGATATATTCTAGTTAAATAAGAAAGAACAATTCATGACTTTTAATCCACAATTTCTCCTATTTTTACATTTGAAAATTTTATTTTCCTAAATTCTCATCAACTATTTTCCATCATTTGTTTTTAGTAAGATTATTACCATTTTGTATTTTCTTTATTATGAGCTTGAGCATGGCTATTTTATTAGGAACATACTCGTGTCATCATGATATATATCAGAAACCATCTCAGGCTTCATCCACGAAAAAGGCAGGCAACACCAACAACGTGTTGAAATTGCCTAGTGCACATTTTTGGTTCGTACAAAGTGTGCTCATTCGTTAAAATGGACTTAGATTTTCAATATTAACGGCATAGTCAAGCGATATTAACAAAAGATAATTAATAAATACTCCCAACCATATATAAAATGATCCTCCAAGCGCTGAAAATTGATCTCACGGTAACCTTTTTCCAGGTTAAACCAAGCATAATGGAGACCAAATTTTGTTCTCTGTTTGTGCTACTTCTCTATCTCGTTCATCTTATTCTACGTTAATTTCACTACCCTACAAATATAAAATTATTAAAAAGGAAACAATTAGTCAAGTAAAATGCACATTTCCTTCTGCTGGGAGTACATCTTTCCCGTCATGGTTGTACCCCATTATCTTCGATGTGTAATTAAGATCTGTTCAATTTTTACACTTGAATTTCTAACCATGTTCTAAAAAATGGAGAAGGCTATTCATTGTTGGTAGGCGAGGCAAAATACTAAAAGAGCACGGCTGTATTCTTTAATTCCTCAATCAACAAATTTTGTTCTAGAAACAGAAAATTCACAATACGGTCATTAAGAAATATAGACTGGCAGTTTCATTCTTCTGGTGGTGGTGGTGAACAATAGATATTTGAAGCATATGGTACCATGAGTTAGCCAAATAAACTTAGTTTAAGTTGGTTCACTTGTCAGTTAATATTTCATGTTTTGTTTCACCAGTTTGTTAAGATTTCATGTTTGCTGTTCATGGCGTAACACAAATATATATGGGCGGGGGGAACTTGAAGACAATAACAAGACAAGCAAATACAAGTCCACGAAAAGCAACTGCATTCTTGAGGCCATGGTATGTACATTGTTTCGCTTTTCATGACCAAAGAAACCTCTCTTCTAATAACCCTGAAGGCAAAAAAATCCAAAAAAGAAACAAAAAACAAATTTACACAACATTTGGGATTTGGTTAAAAGAGAGAACCAAAAGAACCTTAATTGCAGGTCAGAAAGCAGCAGACGGAGGAGGTAGAGGTGATGAGGCTGTTGCCATGGGTTGATGATGGGTGGATATTACTGGCGGGCACCCAATACATTTGCGGCAAATGAATTTGATAGGAACAGCATCGGAGTCCGAGATCCCAGCACACCGTGTATGATGCCACACTCCACACACATCACATGCTAACATCCGCTCTCCATCGTCATCTTTAGCCCCACAATTGCACTCTACTGTCCATCTCTCTACTCCCCTCTCCATCCTAAATCTCTTATAAACAACCCCACCATTCTTTCCGAAACATCTTCCCCGGACTTTAACAGTTGATGAGGATGAACACCCTAACAAGAGCTTGACCTGGGTGGAATCATCAACACCGCAATAGTCAACCAGCTCTTCAGCTACAAACTTCCTAAACATGAGATACACATCCTCAAAGGCTTTCGATGCTTCAAGTTTGAGGTCTCCTACAGTTGCATTTGGGGATAGCACCAGCAACTCAGGAGGTGGTAAATTTGTAGCAGCAGTTTCTTCTTTGTCATCCTCCCTGAGTTCAACTTGGCATGAGACGTATATATTAGTAGAAGAAATAGTTGAATTTTCAAGTCCTCTTCTAGATGATTTGAGGCTGCTTTCCAGCATGTAATCTTTCACAAACTGTTTGCAATCGAGGATTTTTCTGGCTGCTGAGCACATTACCTCATTTCTGTTTCCATCCTTCACCATGTTCTCAGGATGAAGCAGAAATTCATAGAGATATCTCAAGTCCCGGATCAATTGTTCCTCTGAAGGATATCTTGCCACATGACAATTCATGCCACCAGAGATACCACTAGTCCCATTATTGGCAGGAACATCTCCTTGCTCAAGTCTGTAACACATACACAAGTTGTTCACATACTAATTTAGTCATTCTGGACAAGAATGAAAAAAAATAGAGCAAAAAAGGCCACCCTCATAGTTAATCATTTGTGAGAATAATTATAATGCCAGAAGACAGCACAAACTAATAACCAGCGGAATTCACAAATTCTTTCAAGAAACGATTTACTCCCTACAATAACAAACATAGATGTCGTAACTTTGTTACAAAGCACAGAGCATCACATGTGCTAGGCTCAACTCACTCAGTCACAGCTACCACTATGTTTTTTGACTAGTACAATGCACACGTTAAAGTAATTCCTAGCCAAAAGATGTCTAATGTTGATCCAGGTTTTAGACAATCAGTGAACCCGAGCTACACTTTTTCTTATCCCCTGGTTTATCCGGTTATCAGTTGTTAATTATCTTTGACATCCTAAATACATTTATTAAGGACAAAAAGTTCCAGAATATTTCAAAGACCATCACAGAGCTATAAAACAAAAACACAATACATTAAATCCTGCAGTGCATGTAAACATGTTAAGTGAATAATTGGTTCCATCAACCCCATCATATCCATCGATTTCCAAAACTGTAAAAATCCCTTGAGAAAATGCTGGTAAACATCTTTTTGATCCTTCCCCACAGTTTTATATACTAATTAAAGTAATACCACAAAAAGAAATAATTTGCTGACCTGTACTCGATGGCACCTGAATTAGAATTACACTGAGCATGCACCACCATTCCATCAACAGTCTGTTTGCCTTCAATCTCCTTTAAACAGTAATCAAGGAGCTCTGGAGATGCAGCCACCTTGCAAACAGCTCCTCTGAGAGCTCGCCAGCTCACCCAATTGGTTCCAGAAACTGCCCTTAAAACCCTAAACATTGTATCTTCCACTCGTTCAATGTCCCTTCTAGTCCATGCACATAAGATGCTTGAGGTAGAAATTCTACGCTTCTTACAGGTATCATCATCAACGCTCGATGATCCTCCCTTACGAGCATCATGTATCAAATTCATTAAGAAACAAAAAAGGTCTTTAATATTTACTAGCTCACACTCGGATAGGGACTGATAAAACGATATCACATCTTGCAAGTGGATGCGGGGTTTCCGCCCTTGAGAGAGAAAGTTAGGCAGCGGTTGCTTAGAGAGAGTATCCATAGCCGCTTTATATGCATCAAGAGTCAAAGCAAAACTACCAGCACCAAACTCATAGCCCCAGTCACCGTACCATGGATGGCCCTTCGTCACGGAGTAAAGGAGGCGGTAGTCCAATCCAAACTTCTTTGACACATCCATAACACTCACCTTTCTGTCAAACATTGAAAAATGCCTTACTAAAACATCAAAGCAATATGAAACCTACTTCTAATATATGTAGATCTTGGCAGCTGACAAAAGTATTATAACAATTACTAGCTCCGTACATTAATAATAGGAACATCTCCACTTTTGAATGTTCCATAAATAATTGCACACTTTACTTTTCGCAATATCCAATCATTTCAAAAACTTTAAACATTACCAATATTGACCCTTAAAATCAATAGAAACAAGACATATTGCCAAGTGTACACTTGGTCATTTTGTTTAATTCAAATTTTGGAAAAGCTAACGTTTGGTTTGGCTTTAAACTGTGTAACCGGTCAATATGTGCAGTTAAATGTGGACGGAAGGAGTATGATGCATATATATGGGCAATTCAGTGCACAAGGCTCCGACAGAAGTTTGTTTTCATTAGTGTCTTTTTGATATTTGAAGTATGCAAAAGGAAAGGAGAATCCAGAGTTCTTTTCAAAATTAATAAACAAAATAAGCATGCCATTAGAAGCACGGCAGCAGCGGAAATAAACCAATACATCATTAAAGAGACATCCTGACAGCCAGTAACACTTTCCACTGCAAATTAATAGGGAAAGCATGGAGCTTACTCACTAAAACCAACCAAGAAATCTAACCTGACCCCAAGAAGTGTACAAAGCCTATCCCAAAAATCCATAATATGGCATCCAGAGAGAACCCTTGAGCCACCTTCTCTGCCGTTCACCCTTAATAGATGTCCAAAACCATTGGAATGGACAACGCTATGTAAAAGGTGAGTTGTGTTCTCCAATTGGTGATATATCCAGTCTTCCACATCTTTAGCGGTCATAACATGGTTGCATGACTTGCACCTGAAAAAGAATAAAGTAATCATGAATCTGGAAGTAATACTGAATGACCAGAACCGAGAGAAGAAGAAAATTAATACGATAGCTGCTACTTATACACAGTAACAAAAATAACAAGAGGATTCTACCAAAAGAAGGGGGGAAAATGAGTATACACAGAAAACCAACACTCATAAGGATTTGTCATAATGCGAGTGAATGTGCACTCACCTAGATTCTGAGAGGTGAAGAACATCACCGCAGCCAGCACAAGACTTGTGATAGCCACCAATGGAATGGCCATCGGCCTTTATTATGAAATGGTAACGCTTTGCACACACCGGATTACCACTCCAACCTTTTAAAAACCAATTCAAAGGAATGGTTTTAGTAGTTGTTCAAACAAATACGTTAACTTCCACTTATTTGTTTCATTTCATCTGGTAGAAGGCGATGCATGCATAGCTACAGAACTTCACAGAAATTATTTTGTACAGTTTAACTCCATATAAGCCACTGTGTCATGAAATGAAATTCTAGGTTGCCCCTTAATAGGCATAATGCAATGAAAAACACCCAAAAAGTGTGAAGAATTAGCAATCTTGAACTTTTGTTTGGACCTGATTATGAAATAGAACAAATTAAGGAAAAAATAGTAAATAGTACATTTGGAGAGAGCTAAAATTGAGGGATTTTTTGAAATTAAGTCTATCATTGGTTGCCAACTAAATTTTAAAATTTTGAAAAATGAGTTTTACAAAATTAGTTTGGAGGGGGAACTCAAACTTCTAAAAATTGAATGAAGGAAAATTGAATGTCAGACAAGCTTTCAACTTTTAAAAGATGGAAACTGAAAATGAGATGCCGATGGAAAACAGCCTAATTAATCGAGACAGGCAGTATCTGTTTATTGGACAAATTTGTAATTACAATGTTCCATAAATTACAAAGTTCCCTCCTATAATTAATTGCAAAAGGGCATCAATTTACTCCCCAATCATAGACTTGGAGCATTTGCATCACATTACCAGTAACCTTCTTTCCCTATTTTAGGTAACAAAAAACTAGATAATGTTCGGCCTTGCATCATATTACCTAGTGGTTACCTGAAATGAAGAATCTTTAAAATAGTTCTTCAAATCTAAAAAACTACTACGCATTTCTTAAACATGTAAAGCTAATATATTCCCTCACTTGTCATATCATTTCACTAGTATATTTATTTAAAAAGTTAATATATTCTCTCTCCACTCACTCCGCTAATATAATTAACTAGAATTAAAAATATAATATAAGCATTTAAAATAATTAAATAATAATGATAAATTAAACTTTAGATTGAATATTTAAGAACAATTATTGAGTTTAAAACTACTAAATACCATATATAAACTAAAACTTTAACTATATAGAAAATAATTTTAATATTTAAACAAATAAATAATTACAATTTTTATTAGTACTTATATAAAAATATTATTTTTTCAATTATTATATAACAAACATGTAATTGATTTTTAATTCTCATATTTAAACTATATATATTTATTAAAAATTAAATTTAAATTTTATATTATAATAATTTAATGTTTCATGGTAAGAATATTAAGAACTTCTATTTATATTTCTATTATTTATATAATGAATTTTTATAGGATTTTTTATTTATATGACTTCTATTTTTCTTTCTCTTCATTTACTTAAAGAGAGATTTTAGTTATATAATGAATTAATAAATTAAAATTACAAATTTGAAACTAATAACATTTTTTTTATTAATATCATATAAAATTAAATGAATAATATTTTGTTTTTTGTTTTTTTTTTGATAAACAATAATATTTCGTAATTTAAACGTATAGGTATGTATGGAATTTTAAGTGAAGAAATAGATTCTGTAAAATATCAATAGAGATTATTTTTTTCTGTATTTTAGAAATTTAGAAAATGTGATACAAATGCTTAGTTTGGAAACGTTTGGTATTGTATAAAATCCGCATCTCAAGGTTGTTTTTATGAATTGCTTTAAAAGTGGCTACAATTCTAATGCTTGGTGTAAAAAAGTTAAAATTATTTTAATAAGTAATATAATTTGTATTATTATTGCATATTGCAAAATGGGCAAAAGTAGATATCAATTGGCAATGAAAAGCCTCAAAAAGCACCCTAGGTTGACTTTTAAAAACACTATTGAAAAATACTTCAATCACTCTCCAAACTTCCCTCGCTATACTCAAATAAAAAAAAAAAAAAGAGTAAAAGAAAAAAAAATCAAAATTTGGTTGCAAACGGGAGGCCTTTAGTCCAAGGAAACAAATGCCCATCAGAGTGGTCCAAAAGTTTCTAAATCCAAGAACTACAGTACGGCTGAAACCATGGGCCCCACCCACATCCACCAACCAAAAACCACCCCACTGTATAATAATGGTCCATCCAAAGCCCCTAAAGCTTTGTAAATATCACCCCCATATGCGTCCAGTCACCAACCCTCCTTTAGTGTCATAATAATTATGATTCAACTAAATTAATAATGTCCATCAGCTATTTTTTACCCCAAAAATATATCCAAAAAAAAAAATTTTGAACCAATCCATCATATAACAAACTACAATGAATTTACGCAAATAGTTAAAATCAAATCATTCTATTTAACCAACGGCCCAGATTGAACAGATCCAATGTAAAACCCAAATCGAGAAATTTCGGAGCCAATAATGAAGACAAAGAAAGAAAAAAAAAGACCGAGTCAAAACTCACCGAGTACACGGCACTGGTCGCAATAGACGGATCTAGATCTAGCCACGTCCTCCTCCACGACGTCCAGGCACACCACCGCCCCATCCGTCGTCGGATCTCCCACCCGAAACAGGATCTGCCACGTCATCAGGTGCTGGAACAGTGACGGAGGCGGCGGCGGCGTCGCATGCTTCGATAAAAACTCCCTCACGCTCTCCCTGAACGGCCTGACGCCGGTAGACGGCGGTGGAAAGGTCAGGAAATCGTTCAGCTCCGCCGTTACGCGCCTTTTCACCCTCTTCAGGGGCCGACCGTTCACCACCATCTTCAGATCCAACGGCCCTGATCGACTCGATTCAGGCGGCGGGTTCAATTTATTTATATATTATAAACTTAAATGTATAAATTATTATTCACAGAGTCCAAAAAGATATGAAAGGATGGATGGAACGAGAAATAGGATAGGGATGATTTGAGAGAGATCAGATTTGGGTTTCCGTTCTTGATGATTTGGGGCTTTTCCGTACTTTTATATTTATTTTTATTTTTTTTATTTTTTATTTTCCCCATTTTTCAAGGGTAAAATTGATGGATGAATAGCATTCTGTTGATTCTGAACGTCAAACTACCAACGAACAAACAGATGATTGTTGGTTGGTCAAAACATTGCAACGTGTGTGAATCAAATTTCATGCTATATAAATGAATGATTTCTATAAAAACAAAACTACCTCAATAGAAACAAAGGTTGTTTGTTACTACTTGCTTTTCTTAACCTTAGTTCTCTCATTAATTATATTTTTTCCGCTCTGTCTGTACAAGGAACATAGAATTTTTACATACAGAGAGATGGCGATGGAGGTAGCGGCACCAGCAAGCCCGGAAAATGGATTGGCATCGCTGAAGAAGAACCGTATTCAGGTGTCTAACACCAAGAAACCTCTCTTCTTCTATGTCAACCTTGCCAAGGTAAAAGCCAGCCCGTCTTAATTTGAACAATGCTAAACATATTCGCGCGCTTGTAATCAGTACCGACTAGACATCCGACTATTTCAAGGCAACTCTTCTTAGCATTGCTACAGGCCTTCTATAATTTCTATTTTCGTAAATGGCTGAAAATAGAGTCGAATTGAACCTATAGCGTTCTAGTTCATTGCTAAGCAAGAAAACAAGCTGAACGAAAATTTGTGAAAAGAAAACATGCAGAGAAAGACAGGGGGTGAATTGAACCTGTAATGTCCAATTAGTCTGAGTGAAATGTTTACACTGACCTTTATTTGCAGAAAAAACTTTTATAAAACAAGGAAACCCATCAATAAATGAAAAGAAAACTAAAAAAGTAATGTACACCAAGAATAAAGAAATAAATAAAGTTTTGGTTAAGCAAGAAATAATTATAACAGAAAATACTTGTACGCAAAGGGACGGGTATAATATTCCAACTTGTCTCACAGTAATTAGTATATATGCCAATTAACACCTTCTCGTAATGAGAAGGACTTCTACTCGACTTTATTTTGATTGAAGTCTATAGTTATTGATTTATTATAGTTTTCTTTGTAAATGTCGATCGAAATCTATTGTTTCTTTCTTGATACAGAGGTACATGCAACAACACAATGAAGTGGAGCTCTCTGCTCTGGGCTTGGGTACTTCTCCTTGAAAGTTCTTACCTTTTTTTCTTTTAAAAAACTTTCATGCATTATTCTCATTCACCTGTGGCTGTATGATTGCACATACAAAAGTATAGCCTTGTTTAATAAGTTACAAATTAAACAGAGCGACTTTTCTAATATAAAAAGGATTATTAGAATTTGAATTTTTGTTGCAGCAATTGCTACTGTTGTCACAATTTCTGAGATCCTGAAGAATAATGGACTTGCTATTGAGAAGAGTAAGAAACCTTATTTTTCAAAGCTCATCATTATTGTAATTTAGTGCTTGTTTAGACGGTTTTTAAAATCCGGCTCATTTGCAGATTCTGATTTTATTAGCCTGCAATGTGGCCCTTTTTCATTAGGTTCTTCAACAAATAAGCCAGCTTTTCATGCACAATTAAGCTAAAAAGTTAATTCTGCTAGTCTGTTTGAAATGACTTATTTTTCTGTCTTCACAAATCATGAAAGCTAGCAATGTATGAGCTAGTAATCTACCACTACTACTACCCAATCTAATTATTCTTAAAATTGCTCGTATATATTTAATAAGATAACATAATAAATTATCATTCGTCCAAATAAAACTCAATTTAGCAAAAGGTAAGATCTTGATGATAACGAACTCAAAGGAAAATAATAATGAAAATTACCCCTAAAGAAAAAACTAGGCAAGCAAGCTACACAAAACGAGCAATTAGACTCAATTATATTTCTTCAAGAAATTTGAGTGATTATTTTTGTGGATTTCTTATTTATATATATATATATATTTGAGATTGATTTTAAGTGCTAATCACACTGTGGAATTGGGACAGAGATCTTGACATCTACATTTGGCACGAAAGATGAAACCAAAGGCCGACTTGTTCAAAAAGCGAGGGTGAGTATATATTTGCACCTTTGATACTCATATGGTATGTTTCCTAAAACCAGTGCAATGGTTGAACCATTGCTGCCATGTCAACAGCACGAGGCATCGATTCAGCCTCCATGGTTCCACCATCGCACTGGTTGCAAGCAGTTATCTCCCTTCTACAATTATAGAGATAAACAAAGCGCATGATCTAGAAGTCAAAATTATGTGTGTTTAATGATAATTTTCTTTTTACAGATTGAAATTGTGCTTGGGAAGAGTGAAAACTTTGAGACGCTGATAAAGGCTAACAACACTACACCGGAGAAGGAGACTGCGGAGACCAAGGAAGAGCAACATGAGTAGCAGCAGGCTTCTTAATATTAACTGTGTTTTATTGTTTTAGAGGACATTAAATGTCACCCTTCAGTAATTCAACTTCCCCTTTATATTTTTCATTAGTTTAGATATAAAAACAATGACAATTAATGTTCTTCTAGAGATTAATTGATGTTTTATCATTGTATGTATACCTAATTGCTGGGAAAATGCATTTTTTATGTTCTCAGTTTATTTTCATTTTGTCAAAAATAGGTGTGTGCATGTTTCCTTAACATGTAACTGACTATGCTTTAAGATAGATCAGATGTCCTCCGAGACTATATATGTAACTCCAAATGTGTTAGAAATTTTTCAAGACAAGTGCAATGAGACTAATCTTACTTAAAAAAATTGGATCGGAATTTCCAGAGTAACATTCTATAATTACAAAATCTAGTCTGAGGATGAATAGTCAAAGAAAAATGAAACTTTAGTCACGAAGCAAAAGCCTCAATGCAGTTTCTTGTTCTCTTAACAATAGGGCCAAAGAAAACTTGTTAAAATTAAATTATCATCACATTGGAATGTTTCCAACATTATTGAAATAAAAAACTTTCGTCGTTCTATGAAAGTTGTAACTTGTAACAACAGAATTAAGTAAGATAGGAAACGCCATAACGAGCACTTATGGATATTATTACGGTCCCATCAAGATGTGATTACTCAATGGATAACGATTTTGAATTCTACCTAGAAAAAACACTTTTAGTCTCAAATTCAATACGCAATCTTAACAAGCCAAGCTCAATATCAATCATAATATCTCCAAAGTTTCAAGTGAAGCTCGAGCTCCTAGCTAATCCACTCATGAGTAGATTAAAAAAAATTTAACTGTATCAACATATTGAAAAAATAAAAAATAAAAAAAATCTTCTTTTATGTTTTACGATTCTGGAGTACCTACAATACAAAAGCTCGAGCTCATAAAAGCTTACATGTAAAGCCAGAGTTCTCAGCGAGCTCCTTGTGTTTTGCACCGAGTTGAGATCAACCCAACTACACCTTGGTGTAATAATAATTAGCAAAAGAAAAGGAACAACACAATTATGTTACAGCATTCTTTTAAAGGAAAATCCATCTAGGATAACTGGAAACATTCAAAATTGTGTTTCTTCGGTGAAAATTGTATCTTTTTCTAAGAATTGTCCATTTTTAGCGTTCTTCTTAATCTCAATCAACTAAAGGAAAATCCTATTTGTCAACCATAAATAACTTTATTTCAGAAAGTTTGCTATTTTTAAACCGGCAACAAGACGACATAAACGGTTTTGAGATTAACCATAGAACGACGAAAGGTAAAAAGGCCCAAATGTAGGAGGATATGTTACTTTTTTTCCGAGAGAGAGAGAGAGGAAAGGAAGAAAGGAGGTGGTCATTCCCGTTGAGGAATCTCTTTTTTTCACAGCGGAAAAAGTTGGAATCTCGTGTGATCAATATCAGTGCAAGAACCAAATCATTGCCCTTTCTGGGTTTTTTCTTCTTTTTGATTCATTATTTATATTTTGTTGTTTTATCGATTTATGTTAATTTTTGGCATCAAAACAATACCCTCCTCAATATTCTCATTCTCATTCTTTGAAAAGAATAAAGAATGAAACGTCATTTTGTTTTCCCTATTTACATATCCGTTTGAAATTTAGATTCTTGTCAACAGAGTTGGGATTTAATATATGTATTAGATCTTTTGTCTCAATATTTAAAATCTTCAATACTGATATATAATAAACATTTTAATAGGGCCTGCTATAATTTCATTTCCATAATTTTTTTGCAGGGCCATGGGGAGAGAACGCACGAACAAAGGGCCTAATCCTGTTAAACTAAAACCAGATAGCAGTATTTCCCAGGGGACAGCTCATGTTTCTCCCAAGATTTCGGGTTTACGCCTCGAAGAAAAGGACCATGAACCAAATCCATTGGTAACCGACTCAACAGTCGAAGAAAATCAACACAGACGAGATGTTGAAAGAACCAAAAAAACCGATTCCGAAGCAGATGATGCTGTTTTGCAACCCCAAGCAGCTGATAAAGAGCCACTGGCTTTAACTGGCACTCCTCTTGCTGGGGGCGAAAATTTTGATTTTACTGAAAAAAATTCAAACAAGAATAAGAATATCGATGAGCCAACCAATGCAAAGAATTCACAGGTATACCAAATTGCAAATCAAATTATACGCTCATATAATTAATGAATGAATTAATTAAGTAAAGCTAGTTTTGGGTTGTTTGAAGATGGAAAGGAACACAAAGAAATGTGAGTGGCGTGTTTCACAGCAGCTGCGGTACCAGCGTGACAAATCAATATGCTCCTTTTTACTTTTTGATAATATATATAACAATGCTCATTTGACTGCATATCTTCGGAGTCAATTTTCTTGACAGGTAAGATGAAAAGGCTAGCATCTCAGAAAAAAATATAGAATTTTGAAAATTAGCTCTTATACACAAAAAAAGAAAAAGAAAAAAGTCATGAGTTCATTCGAATGGCACTCAGTTTATCATAACGGCTTCAAATCAGTTGCAAATTGAAAAATATCGGTTCCAAATTTGTTTTATTTAAGTACTTTGTAGGTGCCATTGTGATTTGGAACCAATGTGCCAGTGCTCATGACATAGTTTGTTTTGGAGTATTTCTGCAATTCTTTTCACATGGAAAAGATATAAACTATTCCAGAAGAAAAATGGATAGTATACAAACAAGCAAACCAAATGCACATCTCTTCTTCTTTTTCTTGAAAACCCGAATATCCGTGGAACTCCTTTATTGAAATTTGAAGGCAGAACAAGCTATTGCATGAAAAACAATGTCGCAGCCTTAAAAAAAAAAAGAAATGCAGATCAAAGGTTATTGAACATAACTTGTAATATTGGAAACTGTGGTTTATTCTAAAATAGCAACTTTGTACCAGCCAAACTGTCCTACGGCAACAAGGCAGACCACACAATCCGATAGCAAGAAGCAATTCGACGATATTGAAGACAACTTCTCAGTGGCATCCTCGTATCCTCTATCGACTCTCGCTATCTAAATGTACATATCTTTCACTTTTATTATATTTAAATTTCAATTTCCGTTTACATTTTTTGAACTGTCAAAACAAATGTACTTAACCAGGACTAGTGCGGCCGCATCTGCCAAAACTGTCAAATTTAAGACCACTATCCCAGTAGCTCCCGTGTTCACATGCATTGCACGTGCCGAGAAACGTAAGCAGGTATCTATGAATCATGAATAAGGTTAAGGAGGGTTTTAGAAAAACAGGTCAATAACACCATCTAAATCAAAACTGTTTTCGCTCTCAGTTTTACTCAAAACTGGAAGAGAAACAAGCAGCAATGGAGGCGGACAAGTTGGAAAATGAAGCAAGAATTAAGGTTTTTCTTCGGCACTTACTACACTGAATTTTTATTAAAGCTTAACAAATAATACTCTCCAATGCACACATTTCAGGAAAAAGAAGAAGCAATTATACGGCAGCTTAGAAAGAAGATGGTGTTCAAAGCAAATCCAATGCCCAGCTTTTACCAAGAAGGGCCTCCCCCCAAGACTGAGCTTAAAAAGGTACTAAAATTTTATCTTCAATATATATATATATATGTAAGATACGTATGTAAATATCTCTCTGCTTATATACATATCAGATATACACATATGCATATATATAATCTATACCAGAGAAGGAGAAAATTAGGGGTAGGACAACGTCGGCGAAAGGACCAGGTAGGGCGACGGTGGTGGGGATTCGAGTAGAGGGACAGATAGAAATATGAGTTTTTATTAAATTTCCATTTGGTCCTTGAATTTTTAATTGGTATTATTGTGATTCTTAAATTTAAAAAATGACAGATTTAATCACAAGAAACTAAGTCAAGTGCTATATTTGAAATTTTTTCTTTTTAAACCTATTAGAACATCTACTGTAATGGCTACCAATAGAATATTGGTGTGATATATAATTATTAAAAAGAAAGTATAGAAGATGAAGAAAAAAGTAGGGAAAAAAACAAAAGAACCTTTAAAGATTATCCATTAATGTTTATAAATTTGTACGTAATAAAATATGATTGTACTTATCGGAAAAAGAATTTTTGAATAACAAATTTATATGGAGAAAAACAAAACAAAAAATTTATGTAAAATATTTTTTTATGTTATTTCATCCAAGAAAGAATACTTTAATAAGTATATTAAATTTTTTATATTTTTCTAAAAAAGTATAGTTTTTATCTATTTTACACTTTTCTGCAACCAATATTTGAAAATAAATTCTGGTGAACAAATTTGAGCTTAATTAACATCCATTTAATTTCAATAAAATTATGTGAACCCAAAAGGGTAGGTTAAAACATAAATGGTTATATAATCACTCTTGGTAAGACCCTAAAGAAAAAAAAATATGCAAAAGAACAATGGCTAAATTCAATAAATCGTAAAGACCTAAATTTATGCAAGGGACCTAATGTGTTAAAATTATGAATTTTGTGTTGTTTTGAATAAATATATAAAGTTACTCATCCCAATTTATTTCTCTCATTGTCTTCATGGGATGAGGGACCGAAAATACCTTTTTACCCTGTGACATATCAAAAATCTTACGTGGATGCAATGTCAACAGGCTCATCACGGTGTGTGAATTAGATGAAAAAAATGTTTGTATACTAATTGGATTTTGGCCGACAAGTTCTACTAACAGGTATTTTACCATGCTTGATCCTTAAAAGTTGATTTGGAAGTTGACTTGGAAGGATGGAAAAGATCACTCGAAGCAATTGAAATAGCAGGAACCTGAGGATAGGAGGAGTGTTCAAACTTCTTGTCTTACTTTTAAAATGAACAAAGGCTTTACGGCAAATAGCCACATTCCTCGGCGAGTCTAGATCGGTAAAGGGGACCAAACATCCCTCCCATAGAAGACTATCCTCGGGCACGTGCGCTAATTCCAAAGCATTCCATAATAATTTTGGACCTTTTTGTTACACAGCTTCTTCCAATTTGAGGTGTCTGGGATCACCTACTTTTTGAGAGTGTCCTAATCAACCTCTAACGACAATATCTCAGTTTCGACTATTCTTTGAGCATCAATGGCAGCATCACAACTATAGATGGCATGATCCACTTCTCCCTTCAGCTTTTCCAGGGCACTATACTTTTTTGTTGCAACCAATGTAAGCTCAGTTGCATGAACGGCTCTTGTAGAAGACAACTCTTATTGGAGACAATCAATTTTTTTTCACTGACGATTTATCTCCGACTCAGCCTGGACCTCGGCAAGCTAAGCCACACAGTCTAGATCAACACATTCAATCTTGTAGCGGGACAAGAGTATTACCATTTACGATGCAACCGAGACAAGAACACAAGCCGTTAAATTAATAACAAAGGATAAAACAACAAGGTCTAAGGAAGTTAGATTCTTTACTTCGTACACTCCATCAATAGTACTTTGAATAAGGGTTGCTACCCCTTGCTCAGATATGGTTTCATATTTCTCAATACAGGCCTATTTAAACCATGACAGAAAGAAGAGTCTTTCCTCTACCTCATTATCCTCAAAGTAGGGTGCCCAAAGCCGACCATTGCCACACGTCTAGTATCAACCTC
>MKEJ01007308.1:0-14980 GCA_001753735.1 Embelia ribes | reverse complement strand
GGCTGAAAAATAGGGGCCTTATACTATTGATCTAAGTAAATTTTATCAAGCTTACATGATCTTCCCAACTTTTACTGAAATCAAGTACGCAAGCACGAAGTATATCTTCCAATATCTGAATGGTTCATTGAGATTGGCCATCCATTTGATGGTAAAAAGTCATATTTAATGAAGTTTGGTCCCCAAAGTTTCTTGAAGTCCCGACCAATAACACAAAGTAAATCGAAAGTTATGGTCAGACACAATTGACACAAGAATTCCTTATAATCAAACAATCTCATTGATATACTTCTAACATAGGAAAATGTGCAGACTTCGTCATTTAGTCTACGATCACCTATATAGCATTATTCCCTTGTAGTGACATAGGCAAACCCATTATGAAATTCATTGTGATCCATCCCCACTTTTACCCGAGAATTGGCAATAGTCTAAGCAACCTACCTGGATGTTTGTGTTTAGCCTTTACATACTGATATATCAAACAACCCAATACTAACTTCACTACGTCTTTCTTCATTCCGGACCACCAAAAATTTCATGCTATGTCATGAAATATTTTGGTAACCCTGGATGCACCGCTAAATGCGAATGATAAGATTTTTGGAAAACCTCATCTCGAATAGATACTGGAACAAATAAATGATTCTGAAATTGTGTCATGCCATCCTCCACCATCGCCCATTAATATAGACTATACTTGCTAGGAAGGCTAATACGATAAACATCAGACTCATCATCGACATGTTGCAGTTCAACTATGGGAGTAATCAAAGTCAATATGACTTCAATCGTGAACAAAATAGCTCAATCTCCCGCTTCTTATATGCAATCCAACCTGAACTCATTCAATACCATTATCATCTCCCATTCATTCATAGCCAGAAAAGCAAGAGAACGCCGAGTCTTATGACTCAATGCATTTGCTACTATGTTTGCCCTTTCCAGGTGATACTCGAGATCAAAGTTATATTAATCTAGGTGTTCTATCCATCTATGCTGACACATATTCAATTAGTGTTGTGTATACACATACTTGAGAAATTTATGGTCAGAGAATACCTCAAACTTTTTACCTTAGAGATAATGATGCCAACACTTCAACGTGAAAACTATCGTACCAAGTTCGAGATTATGAGTAGGATAGTTCTTCTCACTTACTATTAAGTGTCTCGATGTGTACGCTACCACCTTCCCAAGTTGCATTGATATGAAACCAAACCCTTCCTTAGATATATCGCAATATACCGTGCAGTCAATGCCTTAATCCAAAATAATGATAATTGGAGCAGAGGTCAATAGTGCTTTCAAAGTGAGAAATAACTCATCATACTTTAAGTTCCACTCTAAGTTCACCATTTCGTAAGTCTCATCATTGGGGCCACCAAATAAGAAAAATCTTTGACGAACCGACAATAATAACCGGCCAATCCTAATAAGCTACAAATTTCAAATACCTAGGTCATTCCCAATTGGTAACGGCCATGATTTTCGAAGGATTAATCGCTATGCCAGTTTCTGAAACTACGTGACCAAGAAAATGAATCTCGCTCAACAAAAATTTGCATTTCAAGGACTTCACATAAAAGTACAAAGAACAAGGCAAAGATGTTCTTGGTGTAATGAGAATATTATCAATGAATACAATAACAAAACGATCAAGATGTGGTTGGAAGATTCAAATCATCAAGTCCATAAATGCCACAGGGGAATTCGTTGGACCAAATGGCATCACGAAAAATTTATAATGTCTATATCAAGTTCAAAATGTCGTCTTCTCGATATCTTCCTTTTCTCACCTACAACTAATGATAACTTGGCTGCAAATCAATCTTAGATAAGAAACGACAACCACGCAACTGGTTGAAAAGGTCATCAATACGTGGAAAAGAATATTTGTTCTTCACCGTCACTCGATTCAACTTCCGATTGTCAATGGAAATACGTATCTTGTTATCCTTCTTCTGTATGAACAACACAGGAGCTCCCCAAGATGAAGTTCTAGGCCGAATAAACCCCTTCAATTTTAGATCATCTATCTGGCCTCGTAGCTCCTCTAACTCTGCTGGAGCAAAATGATATGACACTATAGAAATAGGATTAGTCCCCAGTACCAAATTGATAGCAAATTCAACCTCTCGCTCAGGAGGTAGTCCACTAAGGTCATCGGGAAACACATCAAGAAAATCACAGACAATCAGTAAAGACTCTGCCCTCGCAATAACTTCCTCCATAATAGAAAGACTAGCCAACATCACAGAAAGACTAGTCAATGCATGATACGTATAAGGAAGCAAATAATCACGCTATCCTGGAAACAAATGCTGACTTTTGCAGGAGTTCTTATCATCACCTTATGCCTTTCACAATCCATAATAGCATGAAAATCCATCAACCAATCTATACCTATAATGATATCGAAACCTAACATGTCAAATACTACAAAATTATATACAAAAATATAATCTACAATGAGAATCTCGCACCCCCAACATATACGATCAATACAGAAAGTATTATCTCCTAAAGTATCAACATACATAGGGGTATCCAAACACTCCATAGGGAACTTCAACATAGATGAAAAACTTAAAGAAAAAAATGAACGTGATACATCAGTATCGAATAATACATGTGTCCATGTAGATAAGAAAGGTAAGATACCTTAAACAACGAAAGACTCAGATACCTTAAACAACGGAAGACTCAACAATATCTACAGCCTGAGGTATTGCATAAGCACGGGTCTAAGATGACTGACCCTGTTGAAAACCACCTCGCCCAACACTACTCTGATAGCTCCTATGAACTACACCGCCACTCTGACGAGATGAATAAGAAGGAACAGTAGGCAATGGGTTATGGGCTACTCCAGAAGAAAAAAAGCTGCTACTACTGACGACCCAGTGCAAGCTACAACAGAGAAGCCCTCAAGATATTACTACTACATATGGCCCCTCTGGCCACATCTACGACAAGGAACCAAAGGACAAACTGCCTGAACATGTACTTCCGAACCACACATATGACAAGCTGGAGGAAAAGTGCAATAACGAGCAATATGACCCCGATGACCATACTGAAAGCAACCTATCCCTTGTACAGTTGAACCTGAAGAAGTAGAGAAAACAGGTTGAGATCACCCGCAAGAAGAAGAAGAAAAGTCACCTCATAACCTTTTCTTACCACCACCACCACTAATACTAGAACTATTTCCACTACCACCGCCATTGCTACATGGCCACCATGAGTACCCGAACCCATATTCGGGCCTTGAACAGACTGCGACAGCAAAATAGAAGGTTGATCCAAAGATCAAGTAGAATGAGAAACATTAAACTCCAAGGGGTTGTTCAAGTAGTCAATTACTTGGAGTTAGTACCTTGAAGTATGAGGTTTAAGGTTCAATTCCCATAAGGATGATTTCTTGGAGGCCACACCCCCCTAGTGTAAAAAGTTAGTGATTAACCCTGATCTATATTAGGAAATTTCGAGAGTGCGGGGCATGGGTCCTATGGGATTAGTTGGTCAAGCATAAGCGGGTCAGGAACCCAAAGATATCAAAAATGAAAAAAATAGAGAAACATTTGCCTACTGCTTGTAAACCAAGTTGTATTCTATTTTAATACTACACCAACGCACCTCTTAAAGGTGTCATGAAGACCCGCCATCATATGGACTGAATAGAAGGTCGCAACCCATTCTTGAACCAATGGTTACGCAACTTCTCTATCAAAACAAGTTCAGACACATACCAGGAAAGATCAGTGAATGAAATTTGGTACCCTTATACCATTGAACCCTTTGTACGAGGTTCACGAACTCTTCCCGCTTTCTTTCGTAAAGCATCACAAGGGAAAATTCCTTTAAGAATAGCTCATAAAAAGCAGTCCACGCTATGCCTTCGAGCCCATTTACTTCTTCTTGGCTCTCCAATACTTCACCACTTTACCCCAAAGAGAAAATGGTGCCTTCTCGATCATTAGATTGCCATCAACTATGTGGAGGGATTTGAAAATGCTCTCTACTTCTATAATCTAATCTTCTGCAAAGATAACCTCACCGTCACCTTGAAAGATGGAAGGATCTTTCATTCAGAAATACTTTTACAGCGAAGATGTCGAGTCTCATCACTTTCCCTTGAACTACATGCCATGCGATTCAAATCCACCTCCAAACCTTGAAGCATGCTATAGGACTCCAGAGGTTGAAGTCCTTTAATATTATCAAGTCCACCTTGAGGACGAGCTCATTGCGGAACTTGAGGTCGGGGTAAGGGAACCTCTTCTTCGGATTTTTCTAAGCTTTCCTCTACGCTTGTTGTATCTTCTGAGTTAGGAATGTTTTTCCTGTATCTTCGCTTCTCGTGCACAAGTATGCATTTGATGCACCTCATCCTCATTATGAACCTATCTCAACCACCCCTTCCATGCACATTTACTTTTCTTCCTCTCCATCGTCTACCACCACAATTTTCACGCCCTCACATAATCGCTAAACTTTACATTACAACAAAAGAGGAAGAAAATAGTCAATTTCATAATGTTACGATAGTATCAATACCAACACAAAACTATTACACATTAAGCCACACAAATAAGTTTTTACTATGTAAGCAAACTCTACTCATTCTACGCATTACTAAGCTCGCGACCCTGCCAAAACTCCTACCTACAAGCCACCAAAATTTATGTAACCTAGTTAGTTCCGAGACACCAAGTGATGTAAACTGAATTAAAGAAAAGAAATATAATAACGACAAATGATAACCCATAGCCCATCTTTTTTAGCAATCCATATATATATATATATATATAATTTTCATATACCCTTATAGGGACCAGCTCTGTCAAGTTCTCAAATGTTGAGGACCATTATTGTGGTAACTAGAATTTTAAGAACAACAAAGAACTTTTTTTAAACAACGAGGACCATTGAAGTAATTAATCCACTAAAGTACTAGTAGTATTTTTGGTATATTGGGAGGTCTTAGATTTATCCAAGTCTCACAGTATATGATTCCATGTAGGATAAAAGAGTTCTACAAATTTAGAATCTAAATATTAAAATTACAAAACTATCATAAAAAATATAAAATAAAATTCAAAATATTAAATTTAAATTGATACACAGCTTTAAATAATTTAAAATTAAATTTTGGATTGAAAACAAATGACAAAATTGGCCCATATTAATATTTGAATTGAATTTATCCCTAATAATTAGAAAAACCAATAATGAAAATTAATTTTTATTTGTAATAATGATTCCAAGTCTTAATATTAAAATATTTAAGTAATTTTGAATTTATTAATTTAGAAAGTGTGACAAGGAAGTACTAGTATTTTACCTAATCTAAACTTTTATCAGTGGTTCAAGGGATTATATAATGGGGAATAGTTTGGTCTTTACAAAACCAAAAAAAAGGTGCATTATTTAAGAGTAAAAGCAGAGATCTAGATCAGCTCAAATTAAGTTGCTATACACCAGTCCTTGTCTCGTACAATAACACTTCCCCACAGTACAGAGAGAGAGGGAGAGAGAGGGAGAGGAAGCTGCTGCCCACTTGCCTCCGGCACAAAAACAAAGATTTTGGTGGGGAGTGAGTTTTCATTAAGCAGTGTGTAATTGCACAGTCAGCAAGGCAAAATTTAATTTTAATACACCCCCCTCTCTCTCTCTCTCTCTCTTTTGTGTGTGTGTGTGTGTCAGTAAGTAGCAGCTGCTTATTAACTCCTCCATAGATATACCCCAAAGACGGTGGTCTTTCTTTTGAGGCGAAAAAGCTTTGACCACTAGCATCATCTTATTCCAACTTTATTGAGATACAAACTGAGTAGGTGAAAGAGAGGGAAAATAAAGTGCTCAACTAGCTCTTCAATGGCTCCTCACTACATAGTTTACTTTAAAGTGCTACTAGTCATACAGTAGTTAAATTTCAATTAACTCTGATTTTCGTTTACAATTTTAAAATTTATTTCCTTACTTTTAGAGTCAGTAACTCGTGTTCTATCCTTTTGTTAGCTTTTTCCTCATATATGTATATCTATATAAAGTAGTAATCATGTATTATTCTCTGCTTTCATTCTTTTCCCAGCTTTTCTATAACTCCATTCGCTAGATTTTCATATAAAATTTATAAATTGATTTCCTGTGTAAACTATACTGAGAGAGAGGGAGGGAGATAGATAAGAGACAGACCTGAGCTTTCTCTATTTCTTAGATTTTTTTCCCCTCATATGTATCTACAAATTTCATCTATTTTCCTCTGCTTTCATATTTTTCTCATATTTTACTAAATTAACTGTGATTTCATGTGTAATTCGCAAATTGATTTCATGGGTAAGCCATACTTTTAGAGAGAAATACATGTGCTTTCAACTTTTCTTAGCTTTTCCCCATCACATATATATCTCTAATTTTTTTCATTTTCCTCTGCTTTTCTCCTCTCCCCCCCACGAGAATTCCAACTTTTTCAACAACTTTAATCTCACTTTCTCACTCTGGGTTTTGTGCAGGAACAAGAAACACAGCCACTAGTCTCCGGTAGTTGTAGAAAAGAGTACAAATTTCTTTGAGAACTTTTTACAAACAGCTGGTGAGCATACAACAAAGCATATAGATACACAAACATGGATACATACGAAGCAACGCGGGTAGTGCTAACCCGGATCCAGAACCTCGACCCCGAAAACGCCTCAAAGATCATGGGCGTGCTCCTGATCCAAGACCATGGCGAGAAGGAGATGATTCGGCTCGCCTTCGGACCCGAATCCCTCCTCCAATCCGTCGTCCTCAAAGCCCGTCAGGACCTCGGGTTGTGTAATTCCCCTTCTACCCCTAGGCCCCTCCCTTGGTCCCCCAACATTAATTCCCCAATTTATAACACTAGCAATAGTAATAATAATAGTAATAGTAACAATAATACTGATTTAATCGATGAGCTGGCGCTGCACGAGCAGCTCTCGTTTCTGGACGAGGGGCCGAACGGTGGTTTTGTGTACGGGTCGGATGAGAGCACTTGCGGGTTCGGGTGGAAGCCGTGCTTGTACTACGCAAGGGGGTATTGTAAGAATGGGAGCGGGTGTCGGTTTCTGCACGGTGGTGACGTGGTGGGCGGTGAGGCCGTGGAGGCTAAGCGGGGGATGGCGGCGAGTTTCCCGTATTCGGGCTCGGGTTTGGGGGCGATGGGCCTGCTTCTTCAGCAGCACCAAACTGATAGCCAAAGGTAATTTAACATTTTTTACTGTTATTATTTTTGTACCAAAAACTTCAATTATTGTTAATAAATGTTTTTTGATTAGTTTGGTCTGTGTGAGAAGTACTCAACAGAGAAAAGTTTTTTTTTTTTTTTTTTTATAACTTTCAAAGTATTTTTGCTTATTTTTCAGTGGAAAGAAAAGTTACCCCAATTGGTATAAATTGCTACTTTTTTGCTAATTTGGTGTAGTATCTGTTTTTATGTAAAAAATGCAACTTTTTACTATTTATTATTATTATTATTATTATTATGTGAAATTAAGTTCTAAAAAGAAAGCGTTTTTTTACTGGAATTAATAGCTTTTAACCAAGTAAATAAATTTGTTGCTGATTTGATGAAATTCATGTTAGTGAATTATAAAGTGTGTTGAAATCTTGTTCAGGTTAGACTTAAGTATCGCAACATTTTATTATTTTATGAACTCCATGTTGCTTATATTTTCTGATATTTGTCGGTGGGGCAGAAATTTAGCTATCAAAAAAGTGTAAAAAACTTTCTTACCTGATTTTGTGCACTAATTGTTGAAATAAATTTGGGCAAAGCAACCACAAAAGCAAAAACTAAAAAATTGTAATTGCAGCTATCTAATGTATGAATACGTTAAATTGAATTAAATCACAACTGTTACACCAACCCTCCTTTCACTCGCATTTTTGCTACGAACTTAACAAATTTATTTATGTGTATAGCTAACTCTATATTTTGAATGTTTGGTAATAACAATTATTCTTGTTTTACATGTTAAAGGGCTACTGCTGCTTTAATGCTGGGTGATGAAATGCACAAATTGGGGAGACCACGGTTCGATAGGAACGACTTTTGTATGAGCCCGGGTTCGAGACAGATCTACTTAACTTTCCCGGCTGATAGCACATTTAGAGAAGAGGATGTATCCAACTATTTTAGGTACACCTTTCCTGAATTTTATGTTAATGATAATAATAACTGTAATGTTGCAACTAGTAAAGTCTTGCATGTTGCTAATCAAAATTTATTTTTTGTTGAAGTATATATGGGCCAGTGCAAGATGTGAGGATCCCTTATCAACAAAAGCGAATGTTCGGGTTTGTGACTTTTGTGTACCCTGAGACTGTAAAGCTAATACTTGCTAAAGGAAACCCGCATTTTGTGTGCGATGCTAGGGTGCTTGTTAAGCCATACAAGGAGAAGGGCAAGATCCCCGACAAGTTCAGGCACTCCCTCTCTCCCTTTCTTTATATCTATATCCAAAATTAAGTTAAGTATGATTTATAGTTTTTTGCTTATATGTGTTTGGAAATTGCAGGAAACAGCAAATGGAGAGAGGCGATTTCTCATGTGGTAGTCCTACCGGTTTGGATTCGAGAGCGGACCCTTTTGATCTCCCGCTAGGTATGCAGATCGCTTTTCTTTTTTTTTAAAGTGCATTGTAAAGTATTCATGCACGAATGAAACAAATGTCATCCAATCCCATCCTTAACTGATACTGGATTAGTATTTTCTTCCTTTTTAATTATGCTGAATGTCGAGTGCATGCGTCAAAGTCTTGTTTGGTTCCTTGCAAGTTTATTGCTACTTTCTTTTTTAAACTTTATTTATGTAAAAGTTGCGTTGGATACCAAATATTTTTTACTTTATGTTTTATATTTTATATGATGCTTGTTGGAACTATGAAGGGTATTTATTCTATTTTTCACTACTCCAAGTTGACTTAAGTGAAAAGTTGGATTTAACCAACTTACCACTACTAGCTTTTTTAAGTCCAAAGCTGCGAGAAAAGCTTTGCATACAAGCTTAAGCAGCCAAATGCCTGTTAATTTTTAAGCCAAAAAGCATAAAAAAATTGAGCTTACAGGTTGTACTTAAACTATTTTAGTATATAATAATAATAATAATAATATACTGGTAAAATCCCAGACAAACAATTCCTAAATTTCTGGTATTTTTGCTTTTCTCCAATGCTCATTTTTTTTCCCGCACTATTTAAATTTTCATTTTGCCCTATGCAGGGAGGATGTTCGGTAATGGTAATGGCCAGGACATACTGTGGAGGAGGAAACTTGAGGAGCAAGCTGAGCTGCAGCAGGCGATAGAGCTCCAAGGCCGAAGGCTGATGAGTCTGCAGCTCCTTGATGTGAAGCGGCACCACCACCACCTCACTCGGAGCCTCTCTAACGGGTCCGCCATTGCGTCCCCAACTCACTCTCCTAGTTTCTTCAATCAAAGCCTCGTTCTCCCTTCTGATCGTACCAGCCCTGACTCCGTGATAGGTATGCATATGCTACTCTGAATTATGTTTTACAAATGATTTGGGTAAAATGCCATCCGATCCATATCTTGAATTGCACCAAAAGTAGAAAAATATTGGTAAACACAAGTTATTTCTGCCAGAAGTCTCGCACTTCCATCATGGGTTGTTCGAAATTTGGAGTTAGCTGGTTTTAGAAAAATACAGAGGGTATTTCACGAAAACTAGAAACGGAAAATGTGGAAAAAACAGAATGCGACAGTTGAATGAATAATATGCATGTTTTTACTTTCAAAATTATTCTGCCATGGTAAGTAATGTATGTTATTTCAAGTGTGGTTATTTTAAAAAATATTGTACTTTTTGTAATATTATTATGCTAAAGAATTTAATTATAATACACTGGCGGTGCGTGGATTTTCATGTGTTTTTTTTAAAAAAGCAGTAGATGAATTAAAGTTGTTTCTTGCAACCTTTTGTAGCCTTGTTATTTGTGTTCATTTTTTGGTTATAATTATTGTATTGTATTGTAGTTAAAAATGTCACTACAAAAGGCATCAATTTATATATAAAGATTATATCATCATTTCAAAGTTAGGAGTCTCTTCAATTTTGTCATCGGCCACTGCAAGCAGTGTATTGCCTTGTGGGGGCCTGTCTTATTCAACTGTAGCTGTGTATTCAAACGAGCTGAATTATACCATGCTTTTTGGTCTCTCCACTATAGAAATATCTTTCAAGAAAAGAAATGTTTTTTTTTTTTTTATTCTCTTGAATACCGATTCAGAATTATTTTTTGTGCCTCTTATTAAAATATTTTTTTAGCTTTTTTTTTTTTTTTAAAGAATGAATTCCGGGTAATATTTTTAGCTTTCTTATTGACAAACTAGAAAAAGCGCTTGGTGGGAAAGCTTAGGCGTGAAATGCACCACCCGTTTTTGTTATAAGATAATAATATGATACTTATAGAATAGGAGGAGCCTAAGCTGCATCCTAGCAAGCTCTAGATAAATAATAAACAGATAAAAAGTTGATCATGCAATGTTTTCTTTCTTTTTCTTCTCTTTATTTAATTATACTAATATTATTATTGCAGAAAATGGCTTCCATATCTCAAACTCTGCAATGCCAGTTTCTGCATCTGTGGTGACTGATCAGGAATCCAAAAACACTGTAAATTTGAATAATGAGAAAGAAAAGGAAAGAGAGTCACCACCTGCTTCAAATGGCACTCTGATTGTTACTGGCAATGGCAAAGATAGCCCCACTCAAAAAGATCAAAAAAATGATTTGCCAGAAAGGTTAGAAAATTTTTGAATACTTGCTACTATGAAACTTGAAAGTTACTCGCAATAGTATATATATATATATATTTTAAACTTTTTTTTTTCAAAAATAGAGCTTTATACCTCACAACTAATCTATTTTTATTCCAATTCTTGGTCGTTATCAAGGTTTCCTTCCTAGTTTCAAAATGTCCCTCTATTTTGGGTTTTACCTCATAATGTTTATTTTGTCCAGCAACGGTTTCGGTTTTGTTTGATTACAACTTTTAAAGCAAAATCAAGGTTTTTTTTGTGTACTTGTTTTAAAAAAAAAAAACTAGATTTAACCAAATTAAGAAAAGCTAGTGCATCTCAGCTCTGACTATTCAAATGGCAGTCAAATTTAGAAAAGAAAAAGAAAATTTGATTTTTAAAAGTTTTGAAAAAACAAAAACTATTATCTCTTTTGATATGTATAAAAACTATAATGAAGTTGCACAATCTTGCAGTTTGGAACACAACCTTATTCTCCCGGACAGTCCCTTTGCATCTCCTAAAGCTTCCGGAGACATCATTACCACCTTTAATTCTACCTTCGAGGCTGAAAAGTCCATTGCAGTACCAGGCTTAAGTTCGGGTTTGATCTCAGGCTCCTCTGCTAACAACAGCTTGATCACTTCGGCGTTGTTACCTGCATCGTCTACCCTCGACATGGCTTCCTTCAATTCATGTTACTTTCACGTCCCCAGGTATACGATGTATTGCTATTTACAATATTCTTGAATATGAATATACTTGTTTGGTATATGTTTAGTAGCGTGCTTTCGACACAATATTTTAATTTGATTCAATATTATTTTCAGGTTCTCTTCTGGTCCTGGAGCCATTGGAATGTGATGCTAAGACCAATGCTTTTTTAGCTTCCTTAACTTTTAGGTATGCATGATTATCTAAGTATTGGCTTATGCTCTATTAGTTAATTTAGCCTTTTAGTAGTATATAGTTGGTTATTGTTTATTAGTAATCTAGCTTTTTAGCTTTTTTGATGCCGTGTTTTTGTTTGCTATTGCCATGATAAGCACTTGTCTTGGGGTTTTTTCAGTCTAAATAAATATATTTGGGTTCATGATGTAGAGATGTTTATGGTAATATGTAGCTCTAATATTTGGCACCCAAATCATTTTTCCAATACAAAGATAAGTTTGGGGTGTAGTTCCAATTATGTCATTTATTGATTTATTTTTTGCCCGTTTGTTGAGGCTAGAAAAAACTAGTACATAATTAGCATATCATTTTCTTTAAAGGTTGCAGATTAAGTGAATTTCTTAAGAGGATGCAGATTTTTGGAAGTGTATAAATAAATTGATACATTTGGTTCTTTTAGTATATCATATAGCCTAAAGACCCATCTCTAATTGAATTTTAACTTGTTATGACTTGTTTTATTGTTATTTTTGTGTTCTTTGCAGGAAGGTATATAAAGAAGTTATATTCATCAGGATCAAGATCTTGTAAAGAAAACCCCATCATCCCCACTATAACACCCAGTACCTCATCACCAATACCATAATTATCTACTATTATATACTATAATTTATATATATATATATATAAATCTGCCTGCTTAAATGCAAAAAAATACATCGAAATCAGTGAAAGCAAGAGGGTCCTACCCACTTACAATCCCCTCTTTTGTTGTACTATTTCCCACATCTCTTAATAAATTTAGAGTGGACCACAAGTAAAAAAGAAAGGTGACAATCAATATTTTGTAGCAGTGAGAAAAAAGAGTTAAAGTTCTCTTAATGGGGGACTGTAATTTTCGACTGCCTCTTTTCCTAAATTAAATTAATGACAGTCCCATATGTCGGTAGTGTAAGAAATTAGAAAAATGAGTTTTTATAGTATTTACAAAAGCAGCAGAACCAGATGGTGAAGAAGTGGCAACAAGTTTCAAGGCTGATTTGGTGTGTACTCAAATGGAGCAAGTTTAGTGTTTGAAGGGGGCATAAAAAGAAATGAAAATTAGGAGGGAAGAAAAAAGGTAAATTTTCAGATGGGTTAGTTTCACCAGTCACAAAAAAATGTTGTATCTATGTATCCGGTGCCATAATTGTTGTAATACAAAATAGACAGTAAATTGGATGAAAATAGTGAAAAAAAGAGGAATAGTTGAGAGGAAATTGTTTTTTTTTTTTTTAATGTATGTTTGCTAGCCCTCTTCAAGCAAAAGACCTTACTTGTCAATCACGGTTTAAATTATAAGGCAATATTTACTACTAATTTTTTACTGATTTGTGTATTTGGTTTTTATTTTATGTGACTTGCTTCGTAAATTGTTTGTGTTGGTGGCACAGTCTATATTGTTGATGTTTTCACGCTTTTCAATATTTTGGCTCGGTGATCGTAAGCTTGTGCATTTGGTTTTTCATTTTTTTGAACTTGGTTATTTTTTCTTCGTTTTACAAGCAGGTTCTGTTCTTTTTATTGTCTTGAGGAAGCTTCTTTTAGGGTTTAGATTTAACATTAAAATTGAAAACAGAGGTTATATTGCATCTAAAGAGCATTATTTTTTTCACAAATATTGAGGTTTTTGGTTACACTAATGACTGATTGGTTTGTATTCTGTGTATTTTATTAGTGGACCTACTTGAAAATTTTAAATTTATGGTTTTTGGATGAAGTGCTTCATCAATATTTAGGTAGGATTTGTTATTTTGTTGCAGAGTGGTGTTGTTTTCAAACCCAAAATTTAAAAAGTACAGGGTCCATCACTTTGTGTTTTTTAATTTTTATATTTTTTGGATGAAGTGCTTCATCAAAACTAGATTTTGGTAGGATTTGTCATTTTTTGCAGTGGTATGGTTTTGAAATATGATGCAACAAAATTTATATAATTTTGAAAGAAGTAGGGCCAGTACTTTTAAATTTTTTGGTCATTGATAAAGGGTAAAGAAAGTGAGGTGACGACAGTGGTGCACCCATGTGCTGATACTGCACGTGGGACCCACTGTATGTATCTCCTGCCAGCTTGTATGGGGCCCATCTACCACTGGGCACCAACACCCATGTGAGTTGATACCACTGCATTTGATTCTCTCTCTATCCATATATGTATACTTGTATGTATGTATACACTCGTGTGTACAAAATTCAGATCTAAAAGGAACTCGTAAAACAGCAACACCACACGTATGACAAATGTTATCATTGTTTTTGCGTGGGCGCTTGAATAAATAATGTCTAATTTTGCTTTAATCAACTGCTATACCCTTCTTTGGGCTTAAGATTTTATTACATGTTAGGGGTAGTGTGTTTTTAACATGGCGCTTACATAAATAAGGGCTGCGTTTGGGACCAACTTTATTTTTGAAAAATTCATTTGTAGATGGGTTTCAAAAAGTGAACTTTTAAGTAAGTACTTTGCAAAAAAAAATGTTTAGTGAATATTAATTTTTAAATGCTTACGTATTTAGGAGTCTTTCTAGCGAGTTTGGCTAATAAGTTGGAAGTGATTTACAAATGTAATTTTTATTATCATTGTAATAAATTTGTGATACAAAATAAAGGAAAAACGAAACATTGAATTTATTAGAATTGAGTAAAATAAAATTATTACCTTAAAAGAATTTGATAATTAACTATGTAAAAACAAATCAAGATTATTAGTTGCTGAAGCTCAAAATTTATCAAAAAAATTTAAATTTTCATTGAAAATAGTAAAAATAAATTGTCATTTCTATCGATTATTGTATTTAAGTAAAATTGAATTTGTAATTGCATTTCAAATATGATCCATTAGAATTTCTTCTTTGTCATCAGACAGTCATCATCGCTTTCGATACCCCCATCCCAACACAAGAATTGAATGTTTAGCTCATAAGTTTAGATTGTGTAAATTCAATAATAATTGTGCATTATGGTTTGACAAAATATTAGTAAAAAATAAATTTATAAATTTATAAACATCAAGCAACATAAAGTTGCTTTATAATTCAATAATCAAGTTGAAATAGGTAGAAAAAAATAGATAATAAATACGTAATAAAATTAATCAATTTTTATAAAAAGTTGTAAACATATCACAAACAATTCTAATTAACTGATGAAATCACAAAAGTTACTCGACAAGAAAAACATAAAATATATATATAATATATAATATATAATATTATATGTATTATATATTTATATATTATACGTAATATTCAACAATATATAATATTA
>MKEJ01007306.1:0-12500 GCA_001753735.1 Embelia ribes | reverse complement strand
TTCCAAAAAAAAAAAAAACCTCCTTCAAGGTGTTCTATAAAATATAGAAAGCTTACAACTTTGTGGTTTGACCTTTTTGTTGCCAGGTAGAGGCATGGCCTTTTCCTAGATTGGCCATGGCCTTGTATATTCTTTCCCTAATATATTTAAACGATTAAACCTTTCAAAACAAAAGGCTTTTATTTTTTCGTTAACAAACATTAAATGAGAAAAAAATGAAAAAGAATATGTAAAATATTTAATAGATACAAAATGTTATAATTTGAATGAATTTTATCTTAAAAATATAATTTTATTTTTCTTTATTTTTATTTTTTGGAAAATTGCAATAATCTAGCAAAATTTATTTAATAGCAAAGATCTACTAAAAGTTAATAGTACTAATATTAATTATAATTAGGAAACTATAAAATTATAAAGTAATTATAGATAATATTAATAAGCATCCACCATTAATTAATATGGCCTTTAACAATTAAATGACTTCGTATTCTCTTCAAAAATTTGTATGCTAATAAATTATGAAATTTTGATTTTAATATTATTCTTTAATGGATATGTTTCTTTGTTGTCAATCTCATAAATAATTATAATTGAGAACTGATTACGTAAAAATCTAATTTATTTTTATAGGTCATATGTAGTAAATTACGACATATTGGATTTCCCTATATTAAACTCAATGTACCAATTGAGTTATGAAATTTAATCATGTATATTTATTACATATTCAATATATGAATAAATAGCTTGCTAATATTAACATTAACTATTAGTTAACAAAAATACTAACACCATTAATGTTTAGACTATATTGACGAATAAAAACTTTTGAAGAGCTTACATGATAGAAAGTAAAATTAGAGGGTAACATTGATGGTTGGTCAAAAGTGGAGGGAGTAAAATATACTTTACCCTAAATTATATAAGGGTGACATATTTGGAACTCGTAGTTTTGATTGAAACACTAACGGCCCCTAGCTTTGAAAACAGTGACATATTTGGTCGAAACAATTTGACAAAGATCACACATTTGTCCTGTTTTATAGTTTGTTCGTAACACAATAATAGAACGTTTTCATCCATCACTTTCATGGATAATAAATATGCTTATGTGTTGATATTGACATACATAAATGGACGCATATTATATATAAGACTCATGGTATATAGAATTTTTATATCAATGGTTAATAGAAATTGGACTCGTGTTAACAGTCTTATCATGCTGGAATTTGTAGAAGAAAGCATCACGACTAATTTTAAAAATACTAATTTACCCTAAAATGAACAACAATGGATCGCGCAATTGTTTTTACATTTACCCTGACAACGGTGTCATATATTAAAGACTTGAGAGCTATGTGAATTAATTGAAACTTTGGGACCAAATGGAATTATAATTCAAAACATGAACACCATGGTCTAGTTTGTTACGCCGACACCCTGAGCTCTCCCAAAACTATGCCTAGCACAGCCATCAGCTTGGCAATATCAATGTTATTAAAAATCATCGGGCTTTCGCTTAGATTATTGGACAAGGCAAAGTAAGGCCGAAGCGCCTCGTATGGATCCATATGAGTTATGCCAGTAAGGCGCTGCTTAGGCGAGCACTTTAAGGTGAGACGATAAGAGTCAGCGCTTCTCTCGCATTATACTATTTATTTTATATCTTTGTGGTATATGTTGTTTTTATGATACGTTATATCATTGTCATTACTTACTATTGCTTGTCAAATGAAAATATTAATGGTACAAATTATAGAAATTCGCACATAACATATCAATAAGTTACAATCAATTATCTACACATCTCAAACGAAATTATACATACTTCCAAATAAACTATTTTATATTTGTGTTAATACATTATTTGTATGAAGCATCATATTATGCTCATCACTTATTATTACTTATCAAAAGAGAATACCACCGGTACAAATCATAAAAAGCCGTACATAACATATCAATAATCTACAATCAATTACCTACACCCCTTAGACGAAACTATATATTATTCCAAATAAGCAAAAAACAATTAAGAATTTTAGGAGATTATACAAGTTCTTTTATAAAATAATTAGCTGGGGCAATAGCACCCCTCGTTAACAACACTAGGCAATATAACACCAGCTATCCGAAATGGTTGGGTCATTCATCACAAATGTCAGTGCAAATAATAGCACTCAAGCGCTCACGTTCATTCCAATACAATGACACAAGCTATAAATATTCGAGCGCCCGTTGCAAGAACGATACAATCAACCACAATTACAAATGTGTAAAATGATAACAAATCTAACATTATCAAACCCACAATTTTTGTTTCGTTTCCAGCAAATCCACAAGCACAAATATGATACAAGAGGGCACTGAGGAGGTGCACAATCACACATGCTGAGGCCAAGCTTTTAATTTCTCTAATTCAGTGCCTCGCTACATTTATTTTTCAAATAGAGCTGGACCGAGGAATATTTACAACATTTAAACCACCAAATATTTGGAGAATAAATTTGATAAGTTTCTCCCAACCATTAAACTGAATAAAAAAAAAAAAACACAGCTCGTGAATTGGTGATGCCTAAGCAGGCACGGGCTGAGAAACTTTGCCATTATCCACGGGTGCCAAACCATCGTAGTAGTCCACCAACACTTTCCAACCTCCGGGGCACATAAATCCATCCGGTGGGTTCTCCTTGTTTTTCGCAAGGGTTCGCATCTACAATTTTTCAGAAGAAAGATTAAAAAATGGTCATGTTTCTTTCTGTATATCCATAGTATATATATATAGAATAAGCGCATTTTCATCCGAAAAAAGAAAAAGATGAGAAGATAGTTTAAAAAAAAAAAATACCTTAGTGCCCGAGATGAAGAGAAAATCTTGAGCCCTAGACGGATCAAAGAATGCCATCTTACCCTGAGTCTTATCATATGCAGCCACCTGCAGTAGCAAGTTGATATCGGCAGCAATTAGAGATACGTTATTTAAGTTAATTTAACCATGTTTCTATTATTACCCTAAATACGGACAAACCAGATAATTTCCTACTAGGTACCATTGAATAAGAATAATAACCCAATTCTTGAAAAACGTACAAGAACACAATACCAAATTTGGACGTAATTTTTCATCCTTATTTCTTCTTTTACGTACATAAAGTTATCCATGTTCGAAATGTAACATTAAACTCAAGACGCGGATTTACTTACCTTGAAAGGAAGTATGTTAAGCCTTTCAAGTCCTGGAGCCATGCTCAGCACCAGTTTTCCGTGGTCAGCATCGTACAAGTCTCGTTTTTCAACAGGGTGGCTCATCCCTGCTGGATCCCGCCCCACGATATAGAAGTTTGCCCCAGCATTGATGCGAGCCTTTGCATGCCACTGCACCTCGGTGGGGCCTGCATAATGCATTGGCGAGGGGAATATAGATACGACAGTGGTCTCTGGATCGAGAACCCCGTCTTCAAGCACCTGAGGGAACATAATGAAAGTTAAGCCAAAAAAAAAAACTAAAAAAAATTATCGTATCATGAGCTCATAATAGAGAAGCAATATGCTCCCTTCACATTCATTACATGTTTGTTAGTCAAAAAATTTCACCTTTTCGTTTTTCTAGGAAAATAAAATTTCAAGGATTGAACCGTAAGTGACACAAAATAGGTGTAAATAAATAATGGTCCAAATAAAGTTCCGTTTCTAAGATTAAACAAATTTCCGTATTTGTACACCTCTCGGACCAAAAGACAACTACATTTCTGAAAAATAGGGTAAGAAGTGATTTCATTAGGCCAAATGGTATTTCACAGATTTTTCCAATGCTTAAATATTAAGACAAAATATAACTCATAGATACGCTAAATCACACAAGCCACAACTACGTAGCTACGGGGTCGAATTAGTCTCAATTACTTGTAAAGGCGGAACTGGCTAGACCCTCAGTCCATTCTATCCTCACCAAACAAAATGCATCTCTTGTCGGATATTCACGTATTACTCTTACCTAATTATTTAGGTTTTTATTTTGGTGTCACATCCACCGGAAATGTTGCAGGTAGCAATGAAAAAGACCAATTTCACATCCCCGCCCCAAACCCGAGAAGATTTTCTTTACAATTTTCCATACCCGTAGCAAGCCCTTAACAAATAAAGGCCTCTCCAAACCCATCACTAGAAGTCAGTTATCGGTGTGGCGGATTTACACCACACTAAGTTTACTTATCCTCCACTTCTACCTTTTAGTAAAAACCGCAAAGGCATGTTTGGTTGCGCATACGATTTTACTTAATGACATCATATATTAGTAGAAAGGCCCATCAGTAATAAGTAACACTCGTGATCCTAAGGCTGGTTTGAGAATACTCGTGCTTTTTAAAATCTGCTTCTTAAAGTTGTTTTTGAAAGTTGATTCTAAAAAGCGGTTATAATTCTAGTATTTAGTAAATAAATTTTAAAAGTTGTTTTGATATTAGTTTAATATTTGGTAATGATGCTTTTATTGTAAAACAAACAAAAGCAAGTAAGGAAGGAAAATATAAGAAATACAATTGAAGTTTTTATGGTAATTAATGAAAGAAGAAGTAAAAATAACTTTTCAAAATACCCCAAAGGCTACTTCTAAAAATATCATTAAGAAAGCAAAAACAGATTATTAAAAGTAAGTATTTTAGAGTTTACTAAACACCTCAAGTTACACGTTACAAGAAAAAAAAATTGAAGCAGACAATCAAATTCAATCCCAAACTAGCCCTAAGCTTACTTACTCTTGGATTTATTCTCATCACATAAATTTTACATTTTACACTTATTGGCAACCGCAACCATATACAAATTTCTTTTACTCATAAAATGCAAGCAGAAAGAAGAGACAACAAAAAACTTGCGAAAATAAGTACCTTTTCGTGCTGCTTCATACGCCAGCTGAGCGGAACATCGTCTGCCTTGGTGTACCCACCCAGAGGATGGAGCAAGAGGACTGGGTTTTTATACCCCATCTCTAGAAGCCTGCGCCTAGTGTCGGTCATAAGCAGCGCGTGGCCATTGTGCACCGGATTCCTGAGCTGGAATGCAAACACTGCATCGGCATTTCGTCGAGTAAATTCCTCGCGGAGTTCGGAAGGAGAGAGGCGGTACCGATCGAGTCCATCGTTGTATTTGATGGGCTCAATGACCTCCAGGTCACCACCGATTAGCCAGTCTCCTGAGTTTGTTATCGCTTGTTCAACGTACGGTAATCCCGGTGCAGTTGTACCCCAAGTTCTCGCAATCCTCTCTTCTTTGTTATGCTTGTATATCTCAATACTAAATAAGCAAAAAATAGAAGAAAAAAGGTTAAATCACAAGACACTTTTTTTCTTTTTGAAAATTTGAAGTCTCTTGCTACATCAGTGCTACGCAGGATAGGTTCATTGTGGTATGCCAAACGTGTAAAGTAGCTTCCTCGCTAACCGGTGCCTAATCAGATCACTATTTAGGGCCGTGATTTGCTACGCAGGGGGCTCTCCTATGTTTATGATTCTAATAATATAGTTTTTAACTTACTCGCTACTAATTTCTTAAAATATTCAATACAACTTAATATTGGGATCGCAATTTTTTAGTATCCAGATCACGAAGCCACACAATTGGGAACAGACTCGGATCATGGTTGAGGGGCGAGGAGGGGGTCACAGCAAAAGTGAGACATTTGTTTTCCATATGAAAAAAGAATCTTTTCATTATTGCAAACAAACTTTCTACTGAATATGCAAATCATCATCCCTAAAAAGTATGTGAAACAAGTCAACTCACTCGGAAACTCCATTTTCACACATTATAAAAATTTATTAAGCAAACACCCTCCAACTACTTCCCAAAAAAATTAATATTACAAGCATTATGATTAATTATGTTAATGAAACCAAAAATAAATAAATAAATAGCGTCTTTAATACGTAATTGATAAGGGGCGATACAGGGGTTGATTAAGTCGTGATAATGTGGGATACTTTTGCTAGAGCTTATCAAAGGAACAGACACTTATAACTCCATTCGGATAATAAAAATTTGAATACTTAAATACATTCATATGTTAGAGGACATGTAAGGGCACTCGTACATTCATACCGTCGTATCAAATGGAATGAATGACGTGGTACTGAACTGTTGAAGTGGTCCTCATTAATTTTCAAATATGAAAAATTTTCGAAAATTTTACACTGTGACCCCCTAAACCCCAACACACCCCCGGGGGTAATATAGCACTTGACTCATCCCCCAAAGTGAAAATCCAGGGTCCGCCACTGATTTCATTAACCCTATGACTCACATTAACACGACAACGAAGTGTGAATGATCATACCACATCAATCCACGCCATATGGTGTAATAGATACACATGATTATTACTCATATGGGGTGGTCATTAGGACAGAAGCATACCCACTTAGCCACCACACCACTTTTAGTCCCTAATAATGAATTTATAGTATTTTATACCCATACAAAAAGTAGCATTATTAAGTGTTTCCCCTCTAGTCCAAATTACTCTTCTATTATTGGTTACTTTTGTTCTTGATTATCTCCAATACCTTACAAAGCCACAATCATCATACAGCTGGACACAATTTTGCGTGCAGTAACGAATCCAGAATTTTATGCTAGGAGTCTGAGCCTATATATTTTTATATATAANNAATTTATATTTTATGCATAAATTTTATGAAATTTTTGAAATCAGGAAATTCGTGACCTCCCTCCCGCATTGGTCGGCCTATGCCTTAGTGGTATGGGTAGGACCAAAAATACTCAAGACATGGTACACGTGTTCATAGAATTCCTAATACGATGCACTTTATTCTCCGCTCTATAGTGGCATATTTGGTGAAGTTTTTTCTTGCGCTGGAAAAGCCAATACCAATGGCATTTTCTGTGTTAAAAAATATACATACTTTTTTATATAGAATGAAAAAAATGTTCCTCTCACCACGGAACCGGTGGCGTTTTCAAATGAAATGCATAAAGAAATGCACCCCATTTAGAATTACGCAAGGACCCGAATTTATAAGGTTTAGATGATAAGGATGACAACACCCTCACAAAGTTCCAAACAGAATCAAAACATGCCAACAAAACTAAACTATATATTTAATAAAATAGTAAAAGCCAAAAACTACGGTTACAATTGAAATCACAAGGACTAAATTGAATAACTTGTAAAACTACAGCACCAATACCATAATTAACCATATTATTCTCTCCATCATTTGCCCTTTTCACAATCACAGCCCCACATGTGTCCCATGAAACACGCCAACAACAAAAAATAAATTAAAACGCAACCAAACTGCTTATTCAGACAGCATAGTAATTAATAATGTGACAATCGGACACTATTATTCGTATTTTCTCTGTTAAATTAAAATATATCTAAATAAAAACATCAAGCAGCGAATTCGAAAAAATAATAATAATAAGTTTTTCACACACATGTTATCGAATAGACTATCGTGAAGAAAATATATTTTAACATACTAAATATGTTCAATTGCTAATTTGCCAAAAAAAAATATATATATATATATAGAAAAAGAAAAAGAAAATAAATGAAAAAGACTGCTGTGAATGCTCTTACTTGCTGAGAATCGCCACCGGGTCCCCTCCGGGCCCGACGAGGGCCACCGATGTGGACCCGCCAATCCGGGCCTTCGCCACGTCATCCACGGCGAGCACGATGGGGACGGACATGTTGACGGCGGCGCCGCCCTCGGTTCTGAGGGCATTGAAATGAAGTGTTTGGAGGAACTCACTCTGTCTCATGAACCCCTTGAGCGGACTGGCCCACCCCTCGCTCAGCACGTGGACCCACTCCAGATCGATCCGGGTCAGCCCGATTCTCGGCAGCGACCCGGCCCGTTTCCTCGCCACGGACCGCTCCGGCTCTTTCACCACCAGGTCGACGAGCCTTCCCCCGTCCGGCTCGATCAGGCCGGATCGAATTCGGGTCCGGGTTAGGGTCGGGGCGCGGATTCGGGTAGTGGGCTTGAGGGAGAATTGGAGATTGGGTGAGTGGAGTTGTGGGTTTGGGGCTTGGAGGTAGAGAGAAGACATGGAAGACATTGCCATCTCTCTCTCTCGCTGTATACCTGTGCGTCTTTTCAGGGGAGAGATTTGGAGGTTATATGAGAGACAGAGGAGGGTAGTTTAGGAATGAAATTTGGAGGGTACTTAGAATCTTCCGAGGATATTACGCACTTGATTATGGTTTTATTGGATTTTAAAAGGGTAATTTCGGTACTTTAATTGGAATATGTGGAACTGTCTAAAAAAACAATAAATGAAAATTTGGAAAAATCTGAGGGGAAAAATTCCGTTTTAGATTTGTAAATTTGCAATGGGGAAACAATAAGTGGTGTGATAGTGCTCAAATGCGAGTTTAGTACACAAAGTTTTGTGGTTGTCGGAGAAAAATAGATAATATAATAGTATCGTTTCATGCCCAAATTTAGAAAATTTATATGCGTAGTCAAAGTGTATGCGGCTGGTTATGGATCTTATTATCCAAGATTATAAAGTTGCATGAAGAAATTCGCTTCATGAGGTGTGAAAAAAATTTACAGAATATCGATCTCTTAAACTCGTGTAACCTGAGAAGGATCCCTTCTAATATTCGATTTAAATGATTTACGCTTATATTCTGCTGTTCGTGACAATGAATTAGATCATCCCACTAACTTATGGAAATGTGAACATTGGTTTTGGGATTTTTTTCATCACTGTGTTTATTCTGAAGTTTGATTTTTGCTACTTTTTTTTAAGCCTCGACAACGTGAGGGGAGTTTTCGATCTTTTTTTTTTCTTTGCTTTCATGAAGTTTTCACTACCAAAAAAAATATAGAGAGAGAGAGAGAATCGAATTTTGTAGGAGAAGATGGATATATTTTGTAATTTTCCGGGAATATGTGGAGAATGAACCTAGTCGTTTTTTCTTCCTTGTACGGTTTATGAAATATGAAGGGTAAATTACAGTTTGCTCCCATGAGGTTTATGACAATTTCCGATTATCCCTTGAGGTTTCTAAAATTATACTACCCCCATGAAATTTATATGTTGATTGCCCTTTACCTCATGGGCAAAATAAAATTCAACTTTAAAACCATGAATTACTCTTAAAATTAACAAAATAGCCCTTAAGTTATAAATTACTCTTAAAATTAACAAAATAGCCCTTGCGTAGCATTCATTCTCTACTTTTTTTTAATTTCTTAAAATTAGATTTTATAATTTCATAAACAAATTGATTGTACAATATAGTGTTTCTCTAATTTTCATAATTATTAACTTCAAAATAAATAAAATAAGATAATAATATTATGGGTAAAATGGTATTTCCTCATGAAATTCAAGCCTTAATTATGCATAGGGGCAAGTGTAATTTCAAATACCTCGGAGTATTCTAAAATATTCAGAAACTTCATGGGGCAAAGTGTAACTTACCCAAGTATGAATTATTTATGGAGATTATAAGTTCAAAAAGGGAGTGTAGTTTGGGAATTAAAATTGAAGAAGGGTCTTTCGAATCTTCCCACGTAAAGAGGTTCGATACGATATTAAAGTTATGAATTACTATATTTTTGAAATTGTAAATTTATTGTTCAGTTGTTGAAAAATGATTATGGGATAAAAATTAAAAATTGAAGAAGGGCAATATGAAGCTTCCCACTTATATAGTCTGACTAGACACCAGATTGAATTTAATTGAATTTTGCAGGTGTGGATTAGGTAACATTTTGTGAATAAGGGAGAATGAACCTAGACACATGCAACTTGTGGAATGTTTTTTTATATGGTGGTGGATGGTGATAAAATTTAATTTATACACTTCTTTTGTCTCATTTCTTGGATTGAACCATGACTTGGAAACTCAAAACTAACCTTTTAAATCATGTTTTTTCTTTTTCTTTTTCTTCTTCCCCTGAAGAATCTCTTGAGTTGGGTTTAGGGCAATGAAGCAAATTGATTATGAATTTACGCTTGCATTGATTAGTAAAGTAAAAGTAGAAGCAAGCGTCTTTGTGATGTCAGTGATTAAGCATCATCGTACTATTAAGATATGCAATTTAGAAATAAGCGCTCTATTTTATGACATCAGTTATTAAGAATTAGTGTACTATTAAAGTATGCAGTTGGATAACAGTCAATGTATGGAAAGCGAAATAATCAATTAACAGAATAATTGTATATGCCTTAGGATTTGAGATAATTTTTTAATGAATCAATTACACTCACATCAGTTTAACTCAAAGGCGAATGACTGGTAAGAAGCAAGATTTCCCCATAATGCCCCCCTCCCCGACCGACCACCCCCTCCCTTAATATAGGACTCGCTCTTCTATGTAAATTTTCTATCTTAAGCCTGCAATTCAAGTTTACAGTTTCTTAAGATTATAATAGGTTTGCGACTAACTATTGGTTAAGCTTAATTGTTAAGATAATTACATCCAAACAATAGTAATTAATTTACTTAATTGTCATTGACCAATAGCCAAACAATTATTTGTTTAGTTGATTTAGTGATATAAAATATTCCTCTGATTACCACTGTTTCATGATGAATGTAATACCCAGCCTGATTGTTTTTTACCCAAAAAATAAAATCAAATGGATAATTTAAATCCGATATATAAAAAAGAAACAGCCAGCAACATCCTATAATAAATTACATATAGCTCACTTGGTAAAATTTGAAAAAATGACTTTAAGTCTATAGTAAAAACTGTTTCGATTGAAACTTTAACATATTTAATCTGAAATATATTTTAATTATTTTAAAAAAATAAGGGTATAAAAATAATATAAGTTTATCCATTGAATAACGGATAATGGGAGGAACTTTCCATGTAGGGAAATCCAACATTGCCTCACTTGGAGCACCTTTCTGCAAAATTGAATGTAACCCGTATCATGGTCCACATTCATTTTTGGAACCATGTGGTCTCTACATCAAATTTCTCTTCTTCATCCACCTGTGTAATTAAAGTCGTCAAAGGAAGACCAAAAAAACACGTTTGAAAAACAAAACGGTAATAGAAGTTGTTTTCCAATTTCCTCAAATCACGTGGCGGACCCACACCGGGCCGTGGTGGTCACGAGTCACGACTCCCCTGATATTAAAAATTTTAAAAAATATTTAAAATTTGAAGATTTTACATTATGCCCCTCCTCAACAAAATTATACAAAACAATGAAAAAAAATTGTTCTACGAGCAAGCTCGAGCTGTCAGTATTACGGTAACTTAACATTATATCGGAGCTATGGAACAAAGACATACGTCATAGGTCGATTCTCTACAACGGCACTCATTTAAAATAATTAAAAATAAATTGCACGTGTTAGGCCTCCTTAAAATTGAATAAGCTTAAAATGAGTATGACTTACACGTGAGACAGAGTGTTGAAGAATTATATAAAAAAAAAATATCCTACTAATAAATTCGAGCTCTTTTAGTAACTTAACAGACTTTCCTTAGTTGAAAGTATTGGGTACACCTCTCATCTTGGTCGAAAAGTGGTCGAAGACTCCAATATAACACGGAGTTGCCATAGGTTGACTGGAGCATAATAGATATGACTTCAGTTGAAGTCTAGTTGCGAGTTGGGGTGAAGGAAGTGGGTGCTAGGGGAGTCATAGTCCTTCCGTCCTGGTAAATTCTTTAAAAATTTTGTATAAATTTTGATTTTTTTTTAATAATTTATGTTATACAAGCTAACAAAAAAATTATATAAACTAGTAGCATCTGATTCTTTTACTCAAAAACTTTGGTTACACCCCTGATTGTAAACTTGAAATCAACTGTAGTTGAGTAGTCGTTAACACTGTGGCTCAAGCCAATATTCAAAAATAGTAATATAAGAAACATTTTCACAAAATATTATGGTCAACTAGGACAAATATTTATTGAGATTAAAGCGACTCGTTTTAATCAATCCGTCAACATTGTTATAGTAGCAACTTGTGAAATTTACTTTTGTATAACTCAGTTTTCGTTTTCGGGAAAGGGACAATTAACTTGGATTGAAGACACTGATGTCCTGTTTGCTCAGATTTTTATTTTCTATATTTCTATCTATATCTTAGAATTTTAAAATCCAGAAACAGAAACTTATTTGGTAAATTTATTTCCCCTTGTTGCTGTTAGAAAAATAAAAAGCATTAACAGAAGAATAGAAAACGAAATAATAATAATAATAATAATAATAAATAAATAAATAAATATATATATATATATTTCAAGTTCATTTTTTCCATGATTCTTTTTTAATATTTGAACGTCCAGAGTTAGGCTTGCTTACAAGCCCAAGTAAGTTTTTATTTGATGCCCATTTTTTTTTATCTTTAAAATTTTTGTGACAGTTCTCTTGGGCATAACTTTCAAATTTATATTTTTTGTGTGTAACTAATAAAATTATGTCACATTACTATATAACTGTATCCACACAAAATCCCTGGTCTAAAGAAATAAGAC
>MKEJ01007287.1:0-12281 GCA_001753735.1 Embelia ribes | reverse complement strand
ATTGAAAGGTTGTAATTTGTTTTTTTCATTACAATTATTTGTACTTTAAATTTATGTTGATTGAAATAAAATTTATATTCTTTCCAGTTCATTATTATTATAAATTAAATTCAAAATTTATTATTTCATTACATCAATTCCAACAAAAGAAGAAGAAGAAGAAGAAGATATATATATATATAATAAGATTTGATCTATTAGAAAACAATATGTTATGGTTTCTTTCAAGTGTACTTGACCCTGATGGCAAAAGAAAAGGTTAGCAGGAAATTTTTCTTGTTCGAAACATATTTGCCGCTCGAAATCTTCTCTATGGATTTTTCACAGTGCCGGAAGGGTCCTTTCGATGTGCTTTGTACTTTGCAGTATATTCTCATGTGTAAGTAATGTATCAGATAATTAAACGCAAGTATCAAGTTTTTGAATCAGAATTAAATTCAGAGTGCTTGCAGTTAAAAGCTAATTTCGCCGGTATAATTTATGGACATGATTTATGCGCATATCATCCTTTTGTTGCACATAACTTTACGCCGATGACTCCAAATGTGTACCGCTAATTAGGTGATAGAAAGATTTTTTTTCTTTCAAATTAAATGTGTCATTACAAGTATGTGACTGAATTTTATTGAACAAGTCTCCTACCATGCTATATTAGGGGTTAAAGTTATTTAAAAAAATCCACAATGTTTGTTAAAAACAAGTCATTCTGCGGTATTGCAAATAATTGTTATGAGATCAATAGGCCCATGTACAACCAATTAATCGCTACTAAGACAATAATGCCAAAAAAAGTATATAGATGTGCAAACGAAAATCAACAAATCATAATTACATGTTGATAAAAAAAAAAACACGATCTCTAAAGCAACTTCCTCCTATTATTTTATTATAATACAATGCAATAATCCCCATAATGCTTTATGAAAAATTCTCCAATTCTCCAAACGTGTGAAACCATCTAGTATCAAGGAATTAGACTCAAGAAAATTTTCCTTACCCAAGAACATTTTTATTATAACATCTCCACCTTACTATGATTTTTACTACTCATGAAGACTATAAAATTTTCTTGCAGTACCATGCTACACATCTATCTTCCTTGAAACAGAGGACCGAGAATATGAGATAAACCTCTCATATCACTCAGTATGCGAACCCAAGAAAACACACTCTTTAACCATGGGACAACACCTTCTCAGGGTAAAGAAGAAGAAACCCAACCCCTACGCCATTGGACAAAGCTCCCGTGAGGAAAACTCTCACAAAGTCAAGTTTTTATAAGTCTTTCGTGTCTCTCATACATATAATCAAATCCTAGGTATGATTATATATTCACAAGAGTCTTGTCATTCAGATAGAAAATATATTTTCATCAAATCCCGAGTTAAATATAACAAACCGCATTTGACAAGATCTGATCGATTGATCATACAACTTCTGAGTGATCGATCATAGGGGTTACGAGTGAACGATCGTCAGCTATTGTTCGCGCACCAAGCTCTAATTTGATTTTGGTTTCGCCCAAAAGTATTACCAAAACTTCTCATTCTCAACTTTAACCCCAAAACTTCGCATGTACTCGGATTTTGAGTCAATCTTACATCAATAATATATATCATTGGAAAAAAGGGAACTAATTAAAAAAAGAAACTCTTTCAATGTAAACCTTCACGATTTTGAGCGGATGAAAAAAATGATTATGTTGAAAAGCAAACTCAATTTTTTTTTTTTCAAAAAATGATTATGTTGAAAAGTAAACTCACTTAAATTTTGGCTCCTCTAGTTTCAATGGTTGCACTTTTAGGATCATATTTAGAATATAACGCACATATGTAATTAAGATAAATTCTATTGGCCCTCTCTATGTTTTATTTGTTACACTTTTGATCTCATATTTTAAATAATTATATATATAATTAAAATAAGTTATATTTTGACCATCTAGTTTCAATTGTCACACTTTGGATCCCATATTTTAAATAAGACACATAGATTTAGTTTAGATTACAATTAAATTTAACCTGATATATACTTGGTTTTATTTAGTCCTTGTCACATTGCAATCAACAAAGCACATAAATGTAAGTAAAAAATTAGCTTTGTCATTTTTTGTAACCACGATGTATCAATAAAATGAAATGGTCAATTGATATACGAATAGGATATTAGTCTTTATTTTGGCATAACAAAAGGTTATTTGACCCTCACAAAATCATTGAAAAGAAAATGCAACATAAAGCTAAACTTGCTTAATTTAAATACATACATTAATAATTAATGGGAAAAAAAATGTTTTAGTGTAACCTTTCACGATTTGAGGGAGCGAAAAAAATGATTATGTTGATGAAGCAAACTTGCTTAATATATATATATATATATATATATAGTGGCGGTCCCAAGGGGGAGTGGGCCCGTGGCTCCCCTGATTCTGAAAATTTTTACGAAATATCTATGTAACTGTCAAATTTTTTTTATACTTCTATAGTTCAATCCCCCGGGAAAGTAAAAATAACTTCACTATATAGGACAATAGGATTCGACCCTCACTAAAAAATTCTGGATACACCAATATATATATATAATACGTTGACGAAGTGAAGGGGGAGAAAACAATGCTCTTAAGATTACAATGCAAAACATGGTTGGGCTTCTATAAATAGTCCATGTTGAACTTCATTTCTCATCCGAAAACAAATAACTATTCACTAGTGAGATATTACTAGGGATGGCTTCCTTCGTGCCAGTGAATGCATTGGTTATAACATCTTTGTTTGGATTTATTGCATTCGCTAATGTTATTCGAAGCGCACCAAATACCAATATTTTAAAGAATATATGCAACCCTTTTTCTTATGTGACCGGCGACCCATTTGACGTGAGCCTACAATATGTTCTTCAAGATTTACCCGCAGCAGGCCCATACGCAGAAAGTTATGACTACTACGACCACTCTCCTTACACAACTAATATTGTCTTCGGCCATTCTTTTTGTAACCAAAATCTTCCTCTGGACGACTGTGAGAATTGTCTCATAGCTGCTAGGACTACTATGTTAAAAAATTGTCCCAACAGAATTGGAGCTCAAATTGAGGTTGTTGATTGTTCTATTAGGTACGAGTCGTACCCATTTAGAGCATAATGTGGTAACCAAGACTTCTTGTTCTTGGACTTAAGGGAGCTCAGTTCCCCTTTTTTCATTATGTTTTTTGTTTTTGTTCTTCAATAAATTCACATGCGGCAATGTAATCGCGGGGATAATTGTGTCTTAATATCATTAAAAACCCATGGTTTCTTCTATTACAGTACTGTATGTACCATGATTACAATGTCATCATTCCTAAAATTTTACCTTTCAGTGAGTAGGGCTTCAGAGGGTGGTTAGTTTGTGTGGAAAACACGCAGAGATAGGAGAAAGAAAAGGGATGCTCATTGTGCCTTGTTGAGGGCAATGAAAATACATAGATATTTAAATTAAATTTACAATTGACAAACAAACATGAACTCAAATAATCTGAAAAAGAATTAACAGTTATGATGTGAAGATTGTTTGATATTTAAATGACATTTGATTATCATAATTGTTGCATGCTCAGCTTTTCTTAAAATTAATATTGGTGCTATTTAAAATTTTAACTTCAATTTTTATAAGTTTGAGCTAGTTATACCTCCATTGTGACTTGTGTGCCATCGGTTTATCCGATCAAAAACAACATCTCCGGAAACAAAGATAAAATTGTATGCATCAAATCCTCTCGGACACCACAATTTTAAAATTTTGTATATTGGGTCGTTCTTGTATATATATATAGGGGGGAGGAGTTTGGACGGGTGAGGGAGAGAGAATTAACAATTATGAGCTATTTAGCCTGCATCAAAAAATCGAATGATGATGCTTATTAACAATAGACATTATTAGCCTTTGGAACAAAAGATATGTTGACCACTCCACACTTGTGAAAAAATATAGTTATCGTGATGAACAACAATTGGTTGCCAAAAAATTATATATTTAAAACTCGGAAATAAGGAATTTTGACAAAGGTTTTCTTGATTGATTACGTGTAATCATAGGTGTCGTTAGAATTTTACTATATTGTAGTTAGAATCACAAAACATTATGTATATTTATGTAATTAACCAGTTGATCTGCTATATGTTTGGTACTTCTTTTTTCCCATCTAATTCATGTTATTTTTCGCTTTTAGATTACACAATTGAACTGACCTAACAGCTGGCGAGATGATGTGATAGACCGAGTGCAATTGAAATTATTGTTTAATACTCTTAAAAATAAAAAAATTCACCCCATAAAAAAGATGTTTCTGCACTATTAATAAAATACAAATCTAATCAGCCCATCTAGGATTTGTTTGGCTGCAGCTCAAAAGCTAACGGCCAGCCTTTTTATGGTAAAAAAAAAACATGCTTTATCCGAATGCTTTTAAGCTGCATTGAGTCATTTGGTTGCTCGCCAAATAAGTTAGTTTTATCTTTAATAAGTTTTCGCAAATGAATTTGAAAAATATAACTAAAAAATTTGACACTTTAAATGTAATTTTCATAAAACTCTTAATAAATTTGGTTGCTAACACAAGTAGGATACATAATTGAAGCCATGATTAGTGGTGTCATGGGCTCATAATACCTAAAAAACGTGAGATGATTATGGGTGAGGATTGATTGAGGATCTTGAGAGAAGTCGAGAGAACAAGTGGTGGAGAGTCAAGTCGGAGAGGCAATGGCAGTGGGAAATAGTCGGGGCGGCATGAATGACTGGGACGGCGACGAAGTTAGGGTTTTATGTGGTGGTGGAAATTGAGGATTTTGCAAATTTTTGGATCGATCTTCAAGTGTTGGGCTTCTGTTAATCTTTCCTATTTCATATCTAAATATTTAAATTTAGGGTCTATTTATACGAGTGGGTATCTCCTACTAATAGTGAGGAACTTCGGGGTGTGACACAATTATTAATATAGTATAATTGTCAATTTGGAGGATGTCCATGTGTATAGTACATGTTATCCGCTAGTGTTCACTAAATGACATTGTTAACAATTAAAAGTTCATCATATATTTGAAGAATTTATGAATATATAATTCAAAATTTATAACCAAAATATCAGAAAACTCAAATTTGTTCATTTCATAAGGGAAATAACACGTGTTCAAAGTTCAAATGACCTTTTCAAAATGACTTGGAGAAAAAGGTATGTTCATGTTTAGAACATTGCTCAGCCTAGGGGAAAAAATCTAATTCTTTCATATGTAATTATCTCCGATATCCACACAAAATTAGGGGGAGCAAAATTTGGGTAACCAAACCTGAAATTCGGGAACCCGACCTAAATTACCGGAAATTTGGGTTCGGGTTTTATTTTTTCAAAAATCCGGATAATTTAGATAATTCGGGTAACTACTCGAATTATCTGAATAATAAAACGACGTCATTTTATATTATATATATATATATATATAAACGACGTCGTTTTATATATATAATTCGGGTTCGACTCGGATAATTCAGATAATTCGGGTTCAAGTTTTAGTCTAATTCGGATTCGGTTCGGGTTTCTTATTTATAATTTGGGTTCGGAAATTTTGGGTTTAGAAATTTCGGATTCGGGTTCGGAAATCTCATTTTTTGGGGGTAATTTGGGTTGGGTATTTCCAGAATTACCCAAATACTCACCCCTCAGAAGAAAATTGTTTTCCTTCCCTTTGATTTATTCCAAATGGAGACTGAATGGACCGTTGTTGTACTAAAACTGAGAATCCCACAAAATTATGCCTTAAATTTAACTTTTTACTAAATTAAAAGCTGTTTGTCGAACTGAAACCATATGTACCTCCTAAGAAAGGAAGAATTAACAAACTGCAATAAACATTTACCTTTCACGATTTGAAGACATAATATGTTTGTCACAGGTAATTAACTAACTTATTAGGTCGGTATTTGTATTCATATATTGCTATACTTTAGCTTTACGAAGTGCATGTTTTCATAATCTATTTTTCGCAAGCTATTGATTTTACTCTACATTATTAATCTTCTCTATATTATTCACTCTCTATTTCCATATTATTCAAGGGACTTATATAAGCTTGTACGACATTATTATCAAACCACCTTTCTTGTAAAAAAAAATATATAATCATTTGTTATTATTAGAAAACAATATATTATGGTTTCTTTCATGTGTAATTGACCCCGATGGCAAAACAAAAGGTTTACAGGTTTTCTTGTTCCAAACATACGGGCCACCCGAAAACTCCTCTATGGATTCTTCACATAGCACCAGACGGGTTCTTCCGATATGCTTTGTATTTTGCAACATATGCTCATGTGTCATTAATGCATCAACATTACTTACAAATGATGTATGCGCATATTATCCTTTTGGTGCGCATAACTTTATGTTGATGAATTGTAATACTGTCAGTTCAAGTATGTGACTGAATTTTATTGAACAAGTCTTCTACACATTGTTCCCGTGCTGTATTAGCGGTTAAAGATAATTATAAAAAGTCCACAAATTTATGTCCCGAACTAAAGTGTTGTCGATAACAAGCCATTCTGTAAAATTGCAAATAATATATTTCATTGGGACAAGGGGAACTGATTAATAAAAAGAAACTCTATCAATGTAACCTTTCGCGGTTTGAGGGGGGCGAAAAAAATGATTGCGTTGATGAAGCAAACTTGCTTATACATATATATATATGATTACCTTGACGATGTTAAGACGGAGAAAGCAATGCTCTTAAGATTACAATGCAAACATTGTTGGGCTTCTGTAATAGTCCATGTTGAACTTCATTTCTCATCCGAAAACATATGAGTATTCACTAGTGAGATATATTATTAGCGATGGCTTCATTTGTGCCAAAGAATGCATTGGTTGCGACATCTTTGATTGGATTTATTGTGTTTGCTAATGTTATCAGAGGACACCAGACACCACTTTTTGAATGAGTATCAAAAAATAAAAATAAAAATAAAAATCCTACAGCCCTTCTTATTATGAGACTGGCGATCCATTTGACACGAGCGTACAATATGTTCTTCACGATTGACCCACAGGAGGCCCATATGCAGAAGGTTATGACTCCAACGACCAATCTCCTTACACAACTAACGTCGTCTACGGCCACTCTTTGTTACCAAAGTCGTCCTCTTGGCAACTGTGGGAATTGTCTCATCACTGCTAGGACTGCTATGTTAAACGATTGTCCCAACCGAATGGGAGCTCAAACTGCCGTAGTTGATTGTTATATTAGATACGAGTCGTACCCAATTTCAGTGTAGTGCGGTAATCCAGATTTCTTGGTCTTGGACTTGAGGGGACTGAGTTCACCTTTTCTCATTATGTTCTGTTTTTGTTCTTCCATAAATTTGTAACCTCATATTTTTTTCTTACTATCAATAAAATCCCATGGTTTCTTTTACTACATTATGTAGTATTATTATAATGTGATAATTCCCAAAAAAATCACAGAGGGTGATCAGTTCGTATGGAAAACACTATAAGATCGGAGAAAGAAAAATAATGCTCATGAAAAATATTATGAGAGATGTGACTTGTTGAGGGTAATGAAAGTTAATTAGATGTATATTCTAAATTTACAATTGACGAACAGACACGAACTCAAATAGTAGGTCCCACACAAAAAGGAATATGGGAAAATCCTTTTAGTCTGAAATTTTTATTGTTTTTAATTAATCTAACCAAAATCGAACTGTTGCCCACACAAACCCGTAGGATATGCAGCCAGGAAAGTGGATATCTAACTAAAATAAATAGTGTATGCCTCAAAAATAGCTTTTGGACCACATATATAATATTTAAGAATAAAAAAATTAGAAATATTTTAGTAATTGTACAAATTATATTCTATTTCTGTGATAAAAACTTATGTCTCGTGGTGACACCATTCTTAACAGTATTATAAAACCTTCACCCATATAGCCACTCACCTTTCCCTTCAAAATGTGAAGCTATTTGAGATCTTAAATAAAAACCTTACGGTCCAGATTAAATAGTGAGTATTACACAAAAATTAAAATGAAAAACCCTTTTTATATTTGAACGTTTATATTTTTTCAATAGCCCGGATGAGACTGTAGCTTACTACAAATGCGTAAGGTCTGCAGCCATTCACTTTCCTCAAACACAGAGCTCTGCAGCTACGATCTCATCTAGATAGTTGGATAAATCATTAATATTTCAGGTCAAATAATAGATTCCGCACAAAAATTAAAATAAAAAATTATTTTAATCTAAACATTTATTTTTTCAATCCAATTACTCAGATGAGAGTGTGGCACACTGCATACCTGTAAGATCCATAAACGCTCATTTTCTATTTAAAACAGGCCCTGAAAATATGTAGCGGCCTACACTACATCCGGATTGTTGATAAAAAATTATTTGCCAAGATCGCACAAAAATTAATATGAATGTGTATGTACAAATGAGTAAGTTTTTATTTAAAAAAAAAAAACATGATTTTTACAAATTTACATATATTATAAGTCTACTCTAGAAGTTTTAGTTACGATTCAATTAATATACAATACTTTGTTGTAAATTATATATCTAAAATCAAAACCTGTAAAGTAATTTGATAGAATTATATTTGGCCCTTATAAAATTACTTTAAAACATAACTCTACAAAACTATAGAAATTTTCAACCAAAAAAAAAAAAACAAAGAGCATGCTATCCCTTTGATTTTTTTATGGTAACTTCCTACTAAGTTTAACCTGATGATATGTGAAAAGTAAATAATCTATTTCAACATTAATTCAACAGTTTGAATTTGAGCAAGAAATATTTAAATATACATCAAGATCCATACAACACTAAGTGAGATGCACTAATTCGAACAATGAGATAATGTTTGATCGGAAGTATGTACAAAAGAATAAAACAATAATTTATCACAGATTGGAAGGTTGTGTACGATTTTCACAAACTTCCAAATATTAAAGCACATTTAGAAATATAACTGCTTTTTCATTATAAAAATATTAAAGCGATGTTGACACATAGAAGTTTAATATATATTCTCAAATTTTAATAGAGTTAACAAAAAATATAAAGAAATTTACTGTTACACATATATATATGCACACACATTTGTAAAAATTATCAAAACTCTACAGAGATAAAAATCAAGTGGGGTAATACCCGACTTACCCCCATTTTAATTAACGTACTATCATTTAAGATTGCACAAAAATTGCACATCCAAGGCGCAAATCATATTAAGCCTATCCCCAATAGATATTAGTTAATTTTCTATAATTACGTTTGTAGCTAATCTTTAAATGGTAATTATTTATGAAAAACTTAATTTTATTACTCCCTCCATCCTAAAAAAAATTGTCCTATATTGAAAAATAAAAATTTTAACAACTAAATCATTAAATGAGCTCAAAAGTATTAATGAATTTTAAGTTTTTATGTTTCACCTAATAAATGTGATTCTATTAATTACAATTACTAAGCACATTTAATATGAAGTGGCAATTTGGAAAATATAATTTTTGTTGAATTTATTTATAGAAACCAAACATTATTTTGGGACGTCCAAAAATAAAAATGTGAACAATTATTTTGGGATGGAAGGAGTACAAGTTTAGTTAAATGGACTACTTGTGTACAAAAGTTGTAGTCTCCAAATATTTTTGTTCGTGCATGTATATAACTTATAGACGAATGAATAAAAGTCGCACAGTTTTAAAAAATAAATCATGATCATTTTGTGTTTTATCGTGTTATAAGTCTTTAATGTTAAAGTTATGGGCATGTAAGAGAGACATTAAAAATATATTTGAGCAATAGTTCTTTACGGAAAATACTTTAATACAAGAAAACGGTATACTCTATTATCAATATAAGAATATTCCTGAACAATCATATTTGAAGCCATCCACGAAAATTATGTTGAAAAATAGTTACCACTTTTTCAAAATTTTAACCAATTTGATAAATAGTTCGTATTGAACTTGTTAAAATTGTATGTCCATAATTATTGTTGTATTAATAGAAGAACAAAAGTTTTTGTATGGAAGTCCGCTCCTTTATTCATACGAGAGTAGCTCACACGATTGATAAAATAATTTGGGAATCTCTATTGTATTAATACATGAAACGTTTTGGGATAGATATATCAAATTTTAGCTTTGCATAGAGATACGGGAATGTTAATAGTTAGAGTGAATAGTAACATCTTGTTCATCTCATAACCGTAAGATAAGGTGAAAAAGATTTAATATTAGATATTTTTATTTCATGCAACGTTGATGAGATGAATATCAGGATGATACTACTAATTATGAGTAGTGGTATCCTTACTTCCGTTGTGTAGACCCTTTAGAGACATCGTATATGATTGTAACATGGGGAATTAAAAAGAGCAGTCATATACGTATAAAAAAAATACTTCCTCCATCCAATTTTAATAGGCTTATATTTATTTCTAGTCTGTCCCAATATATAGCTCAGTCTATTTTAGAAAATAGTTGAAAAGTAATTTTACTAAAATGTTCTTATTTATTGTATTTATTTAATTACTCAATTCATCATGAGTTGTACAAAATGGTAGTATTAATTAGTAGTATTGTAGAAAAAAGAGTAAAAATATTTTGAGTTTCAATAATATTAATTAGTCTTTCTTAATACTTGTGAAAAAAGAAGTGAGACTATTATAATTAGACGGAGGGGTATTATATAGTGCAAATGTGAATCTTATGGGTAGTTTTCTATGCATTGATATCTTATTTAAAAGTAATTAATTACATAAATATTTGTTCAATTCGAATACATTAAGCATTTTTCTATTTGAAAAAAAAAAATCATACACTACAAATCATATAGTACAATTTACTATTGCCGCTCGAGTTTTTTTCGGCCATTTTTGTTACTGCCTTTTGGTATGTACTTCTATTTTTTCTTAGAATTTATAGCATGTGATGCTTGATATATACTAAATAACCTACAAGCTTAGAAATAATTTTAAGAACTCGTTTTACTTTCCTATTATTAATTATAAAAATAAACTCATAAGTCATAAGAAGTTGTTGTTTTCCCATTACACGTCCATTTTTGTATAAATGGAATAAAAAAATAATTTATCAGATATCACATTATTTTTCAAAGCAATTTTTTTTAAAAATTATTTATTTAACATTAAATTGCACCGACTTTCACAATGGACTTTCATATTACTTTTGAGAAATAAATTTTGAAAATCACTAATATTACTACACTAGGCATTGGTCAATGTTCTTTTGATAGGTCATGTTCTCTCATAGAAATAAGTCCTACCAGTACTTTTTAGAGATTTCGGATGTTAACGGTAGCTTTTGATGCATAGATAAAAGTTCTCAATTTTTCCCTACAAATAATGCCCGCTGCAAACTCGATTTAGTTTTCAATCAACCTAAGGGTTTCCATTCGTATAGCATAAACTCTGGGGGCTTCAGCATACATAAAAATTGTAAGGCTTGAATTTAACCAACACAATACTGATATATGTATTTCTTTCGTCTACAAATAAATTGTAAGGTTAAATTTTTTTAATATTTAAAAATTAGTTATGCATTTTACTTTTTGGATATCTATTCAATATAAAATTAAATAAATTATTAATATTTCCCTCTTATACTCATTAAAATAAGAATGATAGAACAAAACCTTTAGGGGTTGTTTAGTAATTTAATCAGTCAAAATTTGAAAAAGCAGTTTTTTTTATTTTAGTCTAAAACATTGTGCAATTTTGACCGCACAATTTGTTTATGAACAGAGAAAGAATGTAAGGCCCTACAAATTAAGGGGGCTAATACTGTAATAAAATAGAAGTGGAAGTGAAAACTAATTATTTCTCTCCCAAAATTTTCCGTTCAATACCACATTCTAATACACCGTTGACAATAGAGAGAGGAAAAGAGAGAAGAGGAGAGAAACTCATGTGCAAAAGTCATCAATTCCGAGAGAGAAAAACTCCACTCGACGATCTAAAGACGAATTTGACTTCATCTCCTCACTCACATCATGTTGAGGAATTTCTCTTTGATTGATCAACTTTGGGAGGCGTGACCTAAGGTTTCATCTCGGTGTTTTCCGAAGAAGATTTATCGAATTAAACAAGGTGTTTAGTGGAAATTGAAACCTATTCTATTGAAATAACTATTTTAAATTTCATTTTCTGGTTGTGAAGTTCGTAGAAAATTTTGGTATTTTTTGAGGCCTTCTTTCGCCTATTGTTGGTACTGT
>MKEJ01007267.1:0-14541 GCA_001753735.1 Embelia ribes | reverse complement strand
ACAATACACACACACATATATACATAGAGAAAACAATTAATTAACTACAGTCTGATTAAGACAAACTCAGATCCAAAGGTTATGAATGAATGTCAAGATACTAATAGTTTTTAAATTGTTAGCATTGCTCCTAATGAAATTATTAGCTTCCTCTTATGGCACAGTGTTGTGCTTGTTGCAGTTGCACAGAATATTATTATTTCTTAAATGTACATATTATTTTTCTAAATGAAGAATTTGGAAAAAAAAGAACCAGAAAATATTTGGTATTGTCAGTGCAATTTCCGGCTACTAGATAACTGATTACCTACAAATTTACATAGTAATTCACATAAAGTATTTATTAATTAGTATTTAACTTCATATCAATGGTTTGGAAGTTCACAACGTATCAACTGTTGGCCATGGAAGGAAATTAGCTATGGGACAATATGTTGGTTTCACCGTATTTTAAAATTTAAACATTTTTTTTTTTTGAGAAATTAATGTTAACACAAATTAGACTTGCAAAAAATAATTAAAATCAAATGATACAAATATTATTTATTATCATGCGTACCTCATCTCTAGATTCGCCAACAGAATTATAATCTATATAATAATCAAATCACAGGCCTTCTTGCCTTTAATTCGTTGGGATTGTTACAACTGCAAGTTTGTAGCAGATCCCGGACTATATCAAGAGATCTCACGTTACTCCTTAAGTTCTATTTGTCCGTCATTGCCACTTTCGGTCTGCAATGGGCAGAGGACCCCAACTTACATCGTCCAATCATTATGCTCGAATGGAATCAACAATCTAAGCATTTGTCGGACATTTCTTGGCACAATGAACTTTATTCTGAAATGTGTTTGAAAGTTTAATGAATTTTTTTCCTCTTTAGAAATACGATGTCTGAAGTGAATTTTAAATTTAAATTCAGATATGTGCAATTCTAAATTTTTCTCATGTTGTTTTTGTTTACAAATGGTAGGGTGTCTTTCATATAGTTACAATTTCAAATGAGAAAGTGTAAGTGTAAATAGTCATGATTCATGGTGGCAAACAACATTACTCTAAAAATTGCACCCTTCCATGCAATTTGTACAACCGACGCTTCTATTACCCCCTCTGTCCCATTTTAATAGTTTCATTTTTTTTTTCACAAGTATTAAAAAATATTAATTACTATTGCTGAAATCCAAATATTTTTACTCTATTTTTAAAATAAATTTCTTATTAATGCTCACTATTTTGTACAACTCATAATAGATCGAATAATTGAATGAATACAATAAATAAGAACATTTTAGTAAAGTGACTTTTCGACTATTTTTTAAAAATAAAAATTGAACTATATATTCAAACAAACTAAAAATAAAATTAATATTATTAATATGGGACGGGGGAGTAACATTAAGACAAATTTGGGTGGGGGATTGGGTTATCGGCACAAGAAAAAAAATATATTGGGCCTATCCATGTGCTCTATGAATGTACACATGGCCATTTAACATACTGCAAATAGGCACCATGGCCCACTCGACACGCGCATGTGTGGTGCTTTAATACACGTACACTTGTATATGAGTGCATCGTAGGTTCTCTCTCTCTTTGGACACACAAGCGTATATAAAGTAAGGGCGTGCATTCGCAAAATTTCAAGACCGAATAAACCAAAGTTCTTTTACGATAGACCAAAACAGACAGAAGTTGAAATCACGGAAATAACTAGAAAACATTTAAAACCTCACACCGAACCGAAGTGCCAAAAAATAGAATAATATAATACCAAAACGTCATTCTTTTGGGTAATGTTGAGGGTTGTACAATATCAAAAGGACACTTATTTTGGTAATTCAATCTGTTAGGTTATGTTGAGGTGCATGTATACACATTATATACTCATTCTGTTTCATTTTAATAGTTTCACTTATTTATTCACAAATATTAAGGAAAATTAATTAATATTATTAAAATTTAAAATATTTTACTCACTTTCCTAAAATACTCATTAATGCTATCAATTTTGTCCAACTCATGATAGGGGTAGGAATTGAATGGGTACAATAAATAAGGGTATTTTAGTAAATTATATTTTAAACTATTTTTCTAAATAATAATTGGATTATATATATATTGAGACGGGTTAAAAAGGAATACGAGACTATTAAAATTGTACAGAGGAAGTATCAAATTTTTTAATCATGAAATTAGAAAATATATAAGTGTAGCATATCATAATTAATGTCATTTATTCAATTTGGTTCCTACATACAACGTAACAAACAAAATGATGACAATCTTTTGCGCAAATTAATGATACCTAGAGTTATAAGTTTATTTTTTATTAGTTTAATAGAAAAAATTATGAAAACATATTGGTGATAGAGCCATCGTATCTAGAATTTAACTATATATGTTCATCAACATGAAATAATATTGATGAAAGAGCCATCAAATATAAAATTTTAGTTTTTATTCCCTAAGACGAAATAGATAAACAGATAAAGAGATAATTAGATAAAGAAATATTTATACAATCAATCCTCGGCTCTATTCATAGCATTCATAAAAACTAAAAATACCAAAAACTCTAGCATTAGAAGAGCATTAAAAGGGGAAAAAAACAAAAAACAAAAAAACAAAAAACAAGATCGAGCTTAATTTTGAGCAAATTAGAAGAGTATTGAAGGGAAAATAAAATAAACAAAACGTATTATTGAATCATGATATTAAAAGAAAATGTTGACAAGGGTGATTATCAAAATTTAAAAGCAAGTGACAAAAGTTATTTTTATAGATAAATGACGGGAAAATATTACAAAAAAAATGATATAAGAAAACGTTATCAACATTTTACTTTTACAACTTTTTAAATCAAACGAGAAAACGTTACCCAAGAAATCCGAACTTATATACCGTTGAGATGCGGGAGTATGTTGGTATTATTAACGTAACAATATGAACAATATCTTTAATTAGTTAATAAGGAAATATTTGATATAATTTATAGAATATTCTATTGACAACATAACAATAGGAACAATATCTTCAATTAGTTAATAAAGAAATATTTAATATAATTTATGGAATATTCTATTGATATCTCATGATATCTTGGTGTATGTGATATACAAAATCATTTTTCTTGACTCTAAATATTTAATAGGCATGGAAAAATACGTAGCGATCCAGTTGCTCCTTTGTCTTGAACTTGTGCCTAGTTTCTGCACTTTCGTAAAACTACAAAAAAATAAACACATTAAAATAACCTCTCATTTGGTCATTTTATATATACATTCATTCGTGAAAATTTTAGTCAACCTCCATTTTTGTATTTCTTAATTCTTTTGATCTGGTACTTTCTCCCTTTCTTTTAAAAAAGCTTGCTACTATTTTTTTTTTGCTTTAAACTGGATAGAAAAATGAAACAAATAAAAAACGATCAAGATCAAATGGATAATTTATTATCTTCATTACAAACTGATTGTTTTAGAAAAGAGATTCGAAAGGGAAGACCTCGATATAGCTTATCGATCTTTCAACTAACAAAGCTTAATACTCATTTTGTTTAGTCCCTTTTTTTTTATTATTTGGTAAATGTTACTTTTTAATGGGATTTTTTCCCCCCAAATCTATATTTTTAACTCTTTTAACTCATAGAATCAAAGACAACTAATTCACAAACAAAAGCTATAAAATTAAATAGATTCGTCACACAGATCTAATTTGTTATAACCATAAGATGTGGGAATTTGAGTTTACATTTTTTTTTTCTTCGTGATGGAACGTCAATGTTTTATTTTCCTAGAACCGTAAAAATAAGAGAGAGCGGCGACGTTTAGTATGCTAATTTGTTATAACCAATCTAGACCAGGGACCGTTATTTAGGCGTGACATATATTTATAATTAGATGAAATAATAGGAATGCAGGTATAATTATATCCACTTCTCCAATTTTTATCATTTATGTAAGAATTGGTGTTCCTTAATTGTCGTTTTTTTAGTAACACCGTTACACGGTTATGAGTAGTTTGCGTGCTTTTCACAATTGCTTCATTAAGTTTCTTGATTGGATCATTGCGATTACTCACATTCGACACACGCAAGCCAAGTACGCACAACCATCTCTTTGTAATTTCAATAGCGGTTAGAGTCGAACCTAGTTTGGCTAGCACCTTTTCGTCATCTCTAAGACATTCCATATTAAAATGTATATTCTCTTAAATCACTCTACATAGTTGCTCCTTCAAGAATATTTTTTTCCCCGAAAATAAAAAAATAGAAATAATTATATGCATGCCACTATATACTATACATTTTTTATGCATCAATTTTTATTAGGAATTAGGTCAAACTTCTTTGACTTCTAAATCAAAATTTTCTTTAAAATATTCAATTTAGTTTAAGAGGAAAAAAACACACATGTCTCGATGTTATTTGTGCATGGTAAATGCAATTAAGTGCAAGGAAAAAGAATGACGAGTAATTATAATGACTGAAATATAAATGCAATTCATGCATCAATATCAACTTCAGACATATGGTGAAAATAATTAATTAAATTCTTTTAATTCCTAAAAATATTAATGGAAAAATAAGTGTGATTAATCCACAAACTTTATATTAGTCAACATTCTTAAATGTTATAATCCTTTCCTATTTTTATTTTGACATTGTTTTAATGCCCATTTAAGAATTTTTTTTCCAGAGGTTTAAATGATTGTAAAATCAATCTTTTCCTTCCCAATAGAGTAGTTTTTTTTTCCCAGAGAATTTATGATGGGAAGACCCGACTTAAAATTTAATGCCTATCATAATCAAACTTATCCCTCCCAATAGAGTAGTAATTTCCAAAAAATTCAACTTTATATTTCGGAATTTCTAAATAAAAAACTAAATAAAATTCTTTCCTTTTCTTTCCTCCACGAAATAATAGAATTTTATCCAGTTAATTTTAAAATGGATGAATTTTGAGAAACTATAAGTAATTTTCATAGTATGATTAAAAAATTATTTGCATCTACAAATTTTAACTCATGTTCATATATGAACAAACCGTGTGTATAGTAATGAGACATGAAACAAGTCCGACCCAACAGTTTAATGGGCTTAAACATATATTGGAAATTTTTTAAATTGAACAACCCAACTATTCTGGCACTCGTTTCATAACCGAAATATGTGCAATTTTTTTTTTCTAATTTGTATTAATTTGTAATTTTGATAATTAATATAATATTAATTTGTAAATTTGAGAATTAATATAATATTTAAATATTTTGCTAAGTTTGGTGCATATGTGAGCAATTGTAAGTTATAAATTTCTTAAGTTTTGAAATTTTTATTTTAAATTGTTTATTTTTTATTTTTTAATAATTATCAATCTAAATATTTAAAGATAAGATTATCATCTGTTAAAAAAAAATACATAGGCTAAAATTAATTATTTTACAAATTTTAATATGATGATTTTTGTTTTTTTAAAAAAAATATAAGGGCAAACTTGGAGAAAAAAAGTGTATGAAATATTTTGTGGAGTTAGTATTTTTTATAAAGTAGTTAGATATATGGACGATCCAGTGCACAAGTTTCCGTATTGCGGAGTCTGGATGGGTTCGATGTATGCAACTTTACTCCTGTTTCCAAATAGTCAATTTTCAGCAAGACGAATTCATGACCAACAAGTCGTAATAGAAGTGTGCATAATCTTACTGTATAGAAATTTAAGTTAGAGCTTTAAGTACCACCAATTTCAATTTCATTTTTAAGATACAACAAACATGAAGTAATTATGATAATTAAATACTACGTAAACAATAATTTGAAATGATTTTACTTCGAGTATATTTTTATTGTAAATAAGACTGAAGAAAAAAGAAGGGCAATGGGATAGCTTGGATTTCTTATATTCTCACCAAGCATCATCACATAGGACAATATATTTTACAAAATATAGTTGAACACCTCAAAGTTTCGAATTTATGATATCGTTAGTCCCTATCATGGTTGAAAGATATCATAAATGATGAAAAATATATATTATTCTTCGTTGGTTCCTATCATGATTGAAAATTATTAAAAGAATGATGTAAGTTGTAATTGATGCTTAAAAAATTATAGATCTCATAGTTGTCCTTATTGTTGGTCTACAATTAAATTAACTTCTATGATGACCTTTCTCTTGCTAATTTTGATCACAATTAAACAATTAGATTTACCAATTGACGTATGAAATTTTAAAAGAGATAATGTTCCCTTTGTGCAACCTTTATTTATCTTCTCATTTCGTGTTTACTATTTTTTGCTATTTTTTTCATAGTTTAACATTACTTTTTCCTTCGCTGTCAAATAGAAAAGGGGAATCCCAAGGCGTCGGTCTAATGGTCGAATGACCGGTACTTATGACTTTAGGCATGATGTGGGGAGTTCGATTCATATGTGCCACTTTTGGGGCTATACCCTCTAGTTTGCTAGGTTGAACCCTGGTCCGTGTTGGGAATTATCGTGGGTACGAGGCACTGGACCTGTAGACTAGTCGGACGGCGCAAGCCGACGTAAACCAAATATTTAAAAAAAAAAAAATAGAAAAAGGGCTAATTGCAGTAAGGTCCCCATAACTTTAATAAATGCTCCATTTGAACTTCAAATTGATACACTAATAGTTCTCAAATTTTGAATATGCGACATAATTATTTTATGTAAGGTTTCAAAGTTATTCCATATAATGGAATACATATCACATCACACATTTGCAGTTCACTGGGGGATAGCATAGTACTTCTATAACCATTTATCTTGCTGTCCAGCATGTTCAAATTTTTCGTATTAAAAAACAAAAAGGCTAAATATATCACTTTTTCGAAAATATGGGCCAAATAGATTACAAGTTTAAAATTGAGGGCTTATTTATTACAATTGAGACTATAGAAACCAATAGTTTATGTGCTAAAATAGGGATCATTTGTGAAAATTTTCCTAAAATACATCTCTTTTAACAACATTTATAGTTAATAATAAAATACTGAACGAAAAAAGAATATGTTTAATACATTTTTTAACTTAAAAATACAGATCAAAATTCAGCAATGTACACCATTTAGATTGGAAGCTTCCGAAAATGTACTTTTCTTATTTATATATATATATAAAAGTATCTTTCAGAAAAGATGAATAAATATATTATACAAAATATACCTAAATACAAATATTTATCATTAAATTATACATTAATCAAAAAAATTAATTTACTTTTAATCACATGCACATACGAATATTAAAAGTAATTATTTTTGTATTAATATTTAGTTAGTACTATTGCTTAATATAGCAAAGTTGGGAAACTCTGAACACAAATCTCTCTCTTCTTTAGTTGGCGCGCCGGGTGGTATTGTGTCTTCCTGCATTATCGAGAGAGAGAGGGAGAGAGAGGGAGAGAGAGAGATGAGCAGGAAGAGAGTGCTGGTGGTGGGGGGAACTGGTTATTTAGGCCAGCATCTATTGCTAGGGTTGAGTGAGATCAAACCCCATTTTGATTTAGCATACACTTATCACTCTAACCCTCCGCCTCAGCCTCTCATCGCCGCTGTTCCCCAAGCTCGCTCTTTCCCCGTCGATTTACGCTCCGGCGATGGTTTCGACTCCATCGCTGCTGCATTTGGACAGGTGGATTATTTGTATCTCTGTTTGTTTATTTCAAATTTCGGATTTGAATTCTGTTTTTATTAAGGGTATTCCTTTAGGTTTTGTATTCCTAAGTTTGTGCATTATTGGAGTGTGTAAGTGGAAATGATATTCTGTTTGGTGTTATGACTTGTGTGCAAAATGCAACTTGAAAAATGAAATCTTTGGTTTCGACATTACGATGGGGAGTTCAATTTAGGGGTGTGAAATCGCAACTTCGAAAGAAAGATCGATCTTTATGGTTTGGATCTTTGAACTTCCCTTGCAGGTATTGAATTTTAGAGATTAAATTCAACGGAGTGCTGGCACTAGTGTAAATAAAGCTATTCAATCTCCTAAATATTAGGGAGTTTGCTAAAGTACCCCATTGAACCTTGGGATTTATATTTATGGGCAGTTTTAATTTAAGTTTAGGGATTTGGTGTGAACATTCTTATATTGAATGATCTGTTTTAAAAATTGATTTAGAAATTAAATTTAGGGGCTATAAATACGGTAACTGATGGGAATGCCCTTATGTCTTACTCTTAATTTAGTAAATTTTCCAAACTCCCAAAGCAAGGCTCCCCCTTTTTTAGCTGTGTGAGGCCATTGCCAGTAATTCTCCTCACCCCCCGCCCCCAAATATATAATATAGCTGCTTTACAGTGATAGGAGGCTACAATTATAGAGATTGCACTCACCAGTATCCCTATTGAAAAAAAGCCTTGCTTCATAATCAAGATCGAGAGAGAGAGGAGAGATGAGCAGAAAAAGAGTTTTGGTGGTGGGGAGAACTGGTTATTTAGGGCAGCATCTATCGCTTGGGCTGCATGAGATCCTTCCCCATTTTGATATAGCATTCATTCCCTCACCCCATTCACCTCATCCTCACATCCATGCCCTTCCTCAATCTTTCCTCGTTGATGGTTTCGACTTTGTCACAGCGGCAGTCGGACAGCTGTTGTTTCATTCTATTTATTGGGTCTAGGACTTTAGCAGTATCTGTTTGTTTACTAATTCTTTTTACAGGGTATTTATTGAGATTTATTCTGCTTAAGTTTGTGATACTTCCGATTCTGTTCAAGGGAATTGTGCATTGTTGTGGTGAGTAATGGGATGTTTTCAATAACCACTATTTAGTTCTTTTTACTAAATTGATATTGATAAATCTCCATGTCTAGCAATTCATTTCAGACAATTGAACATGTTCGAAGTGTTTCCTCATCAGAACCCAAAAAACAAAAGTGCTACTAATGATATTATGGCTTGTGTTAATTTCCAAAAAAAAAATTATTATGGCTTGTGTTCACATGCCACTTAAAAATGAAATATTTAGGTACAATTTTAGGATGGGAATATAAATTAGCGAAATGAAGTCGCAACTCCAAAAGATGGATCATTTTGGTTTGTATCTTTGGACTTCCTTTTGCGGTTCAACTTTGGTGTTTAGTAAATTGAACAAGTGGAATCTAAAACTACTGCGAGAACTGTGGAAGATTTTCTGTAAACGGGACATATTCTTTCTGGAAACAGTTTCTCAAACTCTGTTTCTTAAAAAGTTTGGATAATCTTTGCTTCTTACCTTTCCATAACATATTGAGCCCTTAAAGTTCACTATGACCAAGATACCCTATTCTCTATACCGTCGTAGCTTTCCTCCCCAAGGTGTGCACAAAGAGAGTTAGTCTATAGCTTGATAATGGGATGTTTTGTTGTACAAGAAGTAAAAAGCTAGTTTTGACTGCCAAAATTTTTTCGAGGTTCCTTTTACTTTGCAGCAAAGAAGAAGATATATATATATATATTTTTCTTAGGAATACCCTAATATGAAGATTCACTATTGATATGTATTTCAGTGATTAAAATTTTAATGCTGAATTTTGCCAATTTTAAATACAGCCTGACGTAGTGGTTAATTGTGCTGCACTCTCGGTTCCTCGTACATGTGAAATGGACCCTACAGCTGCCTTGTCAATCAATGTGCCTTCTGCTCTTGTGAAATGGTTATCGAGCTTTACAGAGAGCAGTACTTTTCTAACTCATTTATCAACTGATCAAGGTATATTTTTGGACTTGGTGTGTCATGCACTTAACGTGCTTTGTCAATGCGAATTATGATCTATTTGAGGTGTTTTGTCGTTCATACCAGATTGAGACTGATATTATGCTATTGGCAGTATATGAAGGGGTGAAGTCCTTCTACAAAGAAGAGGATGAAACTCTGCCCGTAAATGTCTACGGGAGATCTAAAGTTGAAGCCGAGCAATTCATTTCAAAAAATTGGTCGAACTTTGCTATTTTGAGAAGTAGTATCATCTACGGGCCCCAGACTATTTCACCTGTTCCAAAATCCCTTCCAATTCAGGTTCTTATCTCACTTCCGTCTTATTCAAGTGCTAAATTTAAGCACTGAAACCAATTTATCATCTTAAACTTAACGGAATCTCAGTTTGTCCTTTTCTTGTGGGGATTTTTACTCATTATTTTTGAAGGCTCATCCCTCCATTTTAGCTTCCTCAACTCTGTATATTCCAATTTTTTATTTTTTTTTGGTTGTTGGCTTAAGATTGGGTTGTTGGTGTTTTAGTTTCAGGGGTCAATATCAATTGAGATTGATTTGTGTAGTGGGTATGAAACATATGAACAATGTCTTGGATAAGTAGATATAAGCTTTTTGTTACTAACGTAACTTGTAACAACCCAACCCCTGCATAATTTGTCTCATGTTACTTCTAGTTTTCTAATGGCATATGCCTTAAAAATGAAGATTGATCTGTTTTCAAAACTTCAAATATTACTGTTTATTTTTCATATCAATTCGGGATCAACAATTGAGATTAATTTGTATTAGTCATGTGGATGCGAAACATATCAACAACTGAGATCAATTTGTATTTGCCATGTGGATATGACATACATCAACGATTCTTGGATGATTATGTATTACTAGTTTTTGTTGCTAATCTACCAAGTAGTCACCGTGATGGCTTATCACGAGTGCATTTCGTGAGAACCCAACTCTTGCATAATTTATCTCAAGTAATTTACTTGTAATCTTCTAATGGCGTATGCCTTTAACATAAAGATTAGTCTTGTGTTTTTAAAACTTCAAATGATGTTATTAGCATATAGTTTCTACTCTTTGTCAATTTCTTCACTTTCTTTGCCATCAACTCTCAAAATGATGCAGTGGATCGACAGTGTCCTTTCCAAAGGAGATGAAGTTAATTTCTTTCATGACGAGTTCCGTTGCCCTGTCTACGTGAAGGATGTTGTGACTGTTATACTGACCCTCGCTAGCAAATGGATCTCGGGTTTGATCTTATTTGATATCCTTCATAACTCTGAAATCCATTCAGAAACCTTTTTGAGGGGGAAAATTTAAAATATATTAACTTAAAAAAAAATCAGATTTACAACTAAAGCACGTATCTAATTAGGGGAATCGGCTCCTCCCTGAGCCAAGCTCTCTTACAGACAAGAGAGGAGACAAAATCAAACTCACCCAACATAAATAAAAGACACATGAAAGCTACATCATCAACGTCTCTTTTGATGCTAGGCATGTTTGATTTTGTCTCCTCTCTTGTCTGTAAGAGAGCTTGGCTCAGGGAGGAGCCGATTCCCCTAATTAGATACGTGCTTTAGTTGTAAATCTGATTTTTTGGTAAGTTAATATATTTTAAATTTTCCCCCTCAAAAAGGTTTCTGAATGGATTTCAGAGTTATGAAGGATATCAAATAAGATCAAACCCGAGATCCATTTGCTAGCGAGGGTCAGTATAACAGTCACAACATCCTTCACGTAGACAGGGCAACGGAACTCGTCATGAAAGAAATTAACTTCATCTCCTTTGGAAAGGACACTGTCGATCCACTGCATCATTTTGAGAGTTGATGGCAAAGAAAGTGAAGAAATTGACAAAGAGTAGAAACTATATGCTAATAACATCATTTGAAGTTTTAAAAACACAAGACTAATCTTTATGTTAAAGGCATACGCCATTAGAAGATTACAAGTAAATTACTTGAGATAAATTATGCAAGAGTTGGGTTCTCACGAAATGCACTCGTGATAAGCCATCACGGTGACTACTTGGTAGATTAGCAACAAAAACTAGTAATACATAATCATCCAAGAATCGTTGATGTATGTCATATCCACATGGCAAATACAAATTGATCTCAGTTGTTGATATGTTTCGCATCCACATGACTAATACAAATTAATCTCAATTGTTGATCCCGAATTGATATGAAAAATAAACAGTAATATTTGAAGTTTTGAAAACAGATCAATCTTCATTTTTAAGGCATATGCCATTAGAAAACTAGAAGTAACATGAGACAAATTATGCAGGGGTTGGGTTGTTACAAGTTACGTTAGTAACAAAAAGCTTATATCTACTTATCCAAGACATTGTTCATATGTTTCATACCCACTACACAAATCAATCTCAATTGATATTGACCCCTGAAACTAAAACACCAACAACCCAATCTTAAGCCAACAACCAAAAAAAAATAAAAAATTGGAATATACAGAGTTGAGGAAGCTAAAATGGAGGGATGAGCCTTCAAAAATAATGAGTAAAAATCCCCACAAGAAAAGGACAAACTGAGATTCCGTTAAGTTTAAGATGATAAATTGGTTTCAGTGCTTAAATTTAGCACTTGAATAAGACGGAAGTGAGATAAGAACCTGAATTGGAAGGGATTTTGGAACAGGTGAAATAGTCTGGGGCCCGTAGATGATACTACTTCTCAAAATAGCAAAGTTCGACCAATTTTTTGAAATGAATTGCTCGGCTTCAACTTTAGATCTCCCGTAGACATTTACGGGCAGAGTTTCATCCTCTTCTTTGTAGAAGGACTTCACCCCTTCATATACTGCCAATAGCATAATATCAGTCTCAATCTGGTATGAACGACAAAACACCTCAAATAGATCATAATTCGCATTGACAAAGCACGTTAAGTGCATGACACACCAAGTCCAAAAATATACCTTGATCAGTTGATAAATGAGTTAGAAAAGTACTGCTCTCTGTAAAGCTCGATAACCATTTCACAAGAGCAGAAGGCACATTGATTGACAAGGCAGCTGTAGGGTCCATTTCACATGTACGAGGAACCGAGAGTGCAGCACAATTAACCACTACGTCAGGCTGTATTTAAAATTGGCAAAATTCAGCATTAAAATTTTAATCACTGAAATACATATCAATAGTGAATCTTCATATTAGGGTATTCCTAAGAAAAATATATATATATATATCTTCTTCTTCTTCTTCTTTTTTTTTTGATATATTTATGTTTATCATGATGATTCTGATAATGATAATATTCATAGTAGATAATCCATAAAATTAATGAGAACATGGGTATACTGATCACATCAATTTAAAATTCAAAATTTCAATAACAATTTTATACGTATAAATCAGATAGTAAATTTTTATGGAATACAAGATCTAATTTTACATGTTTATGAACATTGTAGAATTGAAATTTTAAATTGTCAAACAAAACCCTTATGCTTTCTAAATAACTAAGTGGGAGTGTAAATTTATTTCGTATAAATCCCATGGTCTCCATCAATGTTTGTAAATGATGTGATTAATTACATTCTCCACCGAATTAAATTAATTAACGGAATCATCAAGTACAAATTCTAGTAATTGTAATTAGTGTATCACCTCCCCATCGGCGCGATACACTATAGTACAATAGATCTAGATTTTATTGATGGTATATACTTAGCTATAATTAATAGTATTCTTACCATCTGAATCACTGCTATTATTTATAGGACTAAACTAAGGTCAACTGTTTAATTGTGTTTGGCTTAGTACAGTACCTACATAGTAAAATTAATAGAATTTAAAATCTATCTTTTTGATTGATAAATAGTTGACTCCTTCCCCTTCGAAGCATGCTATTTATAGTAAAATAGACTATTGATGGATTCTTTTAAAAATAAGTATGAGGGATCTTATTTTATGCTTTGAATTTAAAATTAGTTAAATTGCTCATTTGTACTATGCTACATGAATGATTCTTAGCATTAAAATATCATCATTCAACCTACTTGCAATAATTCTAAGAGAAAATAAATTGGACGGCGCTAATTATTTTGACTGGAAAAAAATTTGGACATTTTGCTTACTACTAAGGATTGTAAATTTGTTGTCACTAAGGTGTGTCCTGAGACCCCTCACGAGGGGGCAATGGAACAACAATGTCAATCATATCGTAAGTATGTTAAAGCTGATGAGATGGCACGATGTTACATATTGGCTTCTATGTCAAATGTTTTGCAACATCAATATCAGTTTGTGACCAATGCTTATGACGTGTTGACAAACTTCAAAGAGATGTTTAGATTACAGAGTTGCGCCGTAAGGCAGAAAGCGATGAAAAACCTCATGAATACTAGTATGGCTGAGGAGACCTTAGTTAAGGATAATGTTTTGAAGATGATGAGTCTTCTGAATGAACTAGAGATCCTTGAAGCATAAATCAATGGGGAAACCTAGGTTGATATTATTCTCCAGTCACTGCTTGATTCTTTTAAGTAATTTTTCCCAAACTACTTTATGAATAAACTAAGTTATTCATTGGCTCAACTGCTTAACGAGTTGGAATCAACTGAAGGTCTTATCAAGAAACCTATTGTTGCTGAAAAATGTTCTACTTCGAAACCAAAAGGAAAGAAGAACAAGAAAAAGGTTTAGAAAATAAATACTCATGAGCAAGGTGAGACAAAGAAGCCAAAAGACAAGTGCTTCCATTACAAAAAGAGTGGCCAGTGGAAACTACAATGCCCAGTTTGGCTTGCCAAATAACAAACTAAAGGTGAATCTTATGTAGTTGAAACTTGTTTAGCGGT
>MKEJ01007266.1:0-16731 GCA_001753735.1 Embelia ribes | reverse complement strand
CTTTTATATCTTTTAATAATTCTTATATCTATTTATAAGATTCTAGTAGTTCTTTTGATCTTATGTCAAATTCTGAAATTATTTTTCTATAATAAAGATCAAATTGTTCTTTTTATTGATGACTTATTTCTTTAAGTTTTTCTATTTTCTTTAGATCTTTAATTATTTCTATATTTTGGGTCTATATAATCTTGGTTTTTTTTTACCAATTGCTTAATTATTTTATTTTAATTTTTTAAGGTGTTCTATATTAGATTCTTAAATATTCAAAATTTTCTTTTCTTGATGTTCTCTTAGTTGTTGATAATATGCTAATTTTCTTTTTAGAGATTCTAAAGCTATCATAAAACTTTTGTTCATGCTTTAGGTACCAAGAAAACGTAGTATAATCAAATATAACTTTATCCTACTCGTTACTTAGCTGTTCAACATAGCATATGAATATAGTATATTATTAATTAAAAGACTATTATTGTTTTAAGAAAAATATGTTCATTATCTACCCTTATTCCAAATAGATTTTCTTATTAAAACTCTTCCATGGATCATTTGGCAGTTTTTTGGAAACTAAATATAACTTCAACCTGGGTTTTATCCCTAGCAGATGGCACAAAAACATGGTACTTACAAATGGCTTCACACGCCTTAATTGCTCAAAAATCCTTTGCCAATAAGTCTTTTGATTTATAAATCTGCCATGAAAAATTTTAATAAAATTTCAACCTTATTATGGGTGGTAATTAATTTAAAACATATTTTTCTTAGAACAATAAAATCAAGTTTAAGTGTTAAGAAATCATACCTTAATGCTAGTCTACTAAGCTGTTCCCTTTCGGGAAAGTCCTGAAGACCGAAAGGTGCTACCAAAATATTGAAAGTTTTTTATTAATGCTGAAGAGATTGGGGTACATAGGTTGGGTATTAGGTATTTGATTTCTTCATTTTTTAATTTTTTTTTTTTTGGTTATGGGATGATCTGTCCTATTTATACTAAAAATAAAACCTTTCTATTCACGCATTATCAATTGCATGTTACAAAAAGTCTAAAAGCAAACAGTAAAGTTACAATAATTGAGCATTATCTATTTGCGTGAAAATCTTTCTAAAGTCTAAAAGAGAAAAGTAAAAGTAATAATTGAGCATTAAGTCCATGAATAGATACCATATGAGTTGGTTGTCTTCTTTTGTTAATGAGAATATGCTTTTCTTCTTCTGCCTTCTAGAATTTGTTGGGCACGTGTACTTTTTGATAATGGACCTACTGATTCTTTTGTTAATTCTCAGTTTTGTCCTTATTCTCAGCTTCTTGATTCATCAATCTGGAGTGTCCATCTGCCTTGCTCATGTATCTAAATTATGTAATGCGATGGAATCAAATGACATGGGAGATACGTCATGTCCTTAATCATTTGGGTCTCTGGAATGATAACTTGATAATGGTGTTGATGGTGATGAAATGATCTTGTCCACCATCCATCATTTGAGTAAATGATGCTAAGGATAAATTGCTATGTTTTCTACTTTTTATTTTCTTTTCTTTTTTACCACATTTTTATTTTTCCTGAAGAATTATTTTTCTTACTAAGTTCTTCCTTCACCATTTTTTTATTTTTTCTACTTTCATCCTAACTTACCATACTTTTTAGCAAAGTATCAACAGACATAGAAAAGAAGTCTGTACCGTGTATCTGTGATAACGGACTAGGTGATTAACTAGCCGAACCAGCCATCAACGGACTTGGTTGGTTGTCTTTACCGTCTGCCATTTGAGATGACTAAATTTGGGTTGGCTACCCCCCAAATTAGGTCTTCTAAAACTTGATCATTCTCCTGTATTTATCTGTGTTTTCATGTCTAAAATAGAGAAATGATTAGTCGTTATATATAATCTACCTGGTTTTTATATTCTTTTACTCAAAATTCTGATTTTGCCAATTTATTTTTATATTCTTCGATAAAAGTTTATGTTTTTGTTAAACTTTATAAAAGCTTTGATTTTTCCGAAAGTAAACTCATTATATTCTCATTAAGATGTTTAATTGTTTGACTGTTTACAAAAAATCATCTTGTTACCTTGATTCTTACCAATTGAGTAATTTAATGGTTCTTAGTATGACCTGAGACAAGAAGACAAATATAAGTTAAGTCCTATTTTAAATCTAGTTGTGTCTAAAGCTTCTTGGAAGAGGTTGTATCCTTTATACAAGGGTTGCCTTACTCCTTTGATCTGATTAATAACTTCAAGCCAAGAGGCATAAACTCCTAGTTGAATTCCCTAAAATATTACATAAAACTTGTAATTTTGTCCATCGGTGAAGTAATCCGCTCAAGAATTTAAACATGATAAGAAATAAACTACTATCTTTCTCATTTTTATTAAAACATCCATAAATTATCTAGTAAACATACCTGTTTTTTACTAAATTGATTCTTCAGATGTTCTTATGGTCTAAAATTAAGATTACTATTTGGAAAAGTAAGAAGTACCTGATTTCCAAACTAGATATTTTCTCTACTCTGGAATACCTACAAATTTTATCTAATAGGGTTTGAAATAGGAAGAGATATTGGTCCTGGAACATTAAGTCCCAGTGTCAACGTCTGTTTTCCTTTGTTCGTTGCTACAGAGTTTGAAAACCTTTAGAAAAATTCATCCTAGTTCTTCAAAAGGTTTTCAAATTCTATCTACATATTACAGCCTATTTTATGATTGCCATTTACTAATCTATTTGCAAACCAAAAGCTTGCAATCATAGAACAAAGGAAAGCAGTTTTTCTAGTATTGTAATTTTAGTTCAAAAGGTTTTCAAACTCATCCTAGTTTAAAAGGTTTTCAAACCTTTGTTACAAAGTTTTTCTAAAGGTTTTCGAACTTTTAGAAACCTTTTGAAAACTCTGTAGCAATCTGGTCTTTTTATTACAGTTTGTTTTAGTGTTGTAATTTTAGTTATAAAATTTTCACCACTATTTCTACAAATTTCTTCTTGCTCTTTTGGGGAATATTTATATATTTTTCTTTTCAAAATTGCTCTCCATCCGGTTTCACATCCATCTGTTTCTATGATTAGATAGTCTGTTTCTAGAGGCATTTTAAATCTGGTAAATTTTTTTATTATTATTTTTTTTTACTAACTTGATATCTTCTGAATTAAAATACTTTTGACATCTTTTAAGTTCGTTTTGTTATGTAAGAGTCTTATCCTTTTTCCTAAATCTTTTATGAAAGGTCTAGTATAATTTAATAATCCTAAAAGGGCTTGTAGTTGTTTCGTTGCTTTTATTTTATTTGGCAAATCTGAAATAAGCTTCTTAATAATATGTTCTTGTAATTTAATTTTTCCCTTACCTATTTCTACTCCGAGAAAAGTAATGTGTTCTTTAAATAATTTTGCTTCTCTTTTCTAATATATGCGTTAGAAATTTTTGTAAAACTATTTTTAAATGTCTTATATGTTTATTTCTATTTTTGCTAAAAACTAATATATCATTTATATATATACATGTAAAGTCTGGGCAATCTCTAAAAATATTATGCATTTTTCTTTGAAAAATAGATTGTGCATTTTTTAGTCTGAATGACATTACTAACCATTCATAATGACCTAATAGATGTAAGAGCAATCCATTCTATGGATTCTGGGTGTATTTTTACTTGCCAAAATCCACTATTGCAATCAAATTTACTAAAAACTTTTGCTTTCTATATTTTATTAATAAGTTCTAATTTATCTGATATGCCATAGTTATCATCTTCTATATTATCATTTAGCCTTTTATAATTTATTATTACCATTCTACATTTTCCTGTAACTATTTCACTATGTTTTCTTACTATGAACTCAGAAAGCTAGTGGTTCGGCTAATGAATCACTTAGTCCGTTATCACAGATACACGGTAAAGACTTCCTCTCTGTGTCAGCTGATGCTTTGCTAAAAAGCATGGTAAATTCGGAGGAATGTAAAAAAAATAAAGAAAAGATGGAGGAGCCTGGAAAGAAAAATTTATTAGGAAAAATAAAGTTAGGAGGTAAAAAAGAAAAGAAAAATGAAAAAATAGAAAAATTAGCAGATTGTTTATTGGAATCATTTTCCTAGAAAAAAGACCACAATCAAGATTATTTTGCTTATTGTAACAAGAATTTAAGTCCAAAAACTAAAGAATTTGTTCTTGGTGAAAGCAGTAAAAATACGGAGGGCAATGATAAGAACAAATCACCAAGCTCCTCAGAACTAGAAAATGATGGACATCATATTTCACCCATGTCTTTTGATTCTATAACCTTGCACAATTTAGATACTATCGGATAAGTATGGCTTAGAAATAAAAAAAAAGCCACTATTATTTGGGACACCATCATTTTCAAGACAGACTAAAGTAAAAGAAAATTGAAGACTTGTAATAATGCTATTGTAGCATTTTAGACTTTTGGCAAAGGATTGAAGGAATCAAGATTCTTGCAATTAATAATGCTACAACAAGACAAGACTTTTTATGGATGATAAATACCAAGAAGACCCATTCAAGAAGGAAAAGGCACGTGGCAAACAAGACAAAGACTTTTTTGCAAGTTAGTAAGAGCAAAAGGAGACCCACTCAAGAGAAAAGGGCACGTAGCAATTTTTTCCAAGATGATAAAAGAGTAAAAGAAGACCCATTCTAAGACGGAGAAAGCATGTGGCAAAGAAGAAAAGACTTTAAAAGCACCATTTTTATTGTTACTCTTCCTCTTTAAGACTTTTGAGAAATGTTCACGTGATATTATTAGAATTTTTGTACATTTTCAAGACTTTGTATACCTCTATTGTACACTTTACGACTTTGTAACATGCACACATATAAGGCATTAATAGTAGGATAGATTCCTTTTATAAATAGGTAGAACTTAGAAAGAAAAAATACACTGAAGATAGAGAAAAAACTCAACCCTTGTAACCCATGTACTTTTTTTATTTCCTTTGTACAATAACCTTTCCGCACTTGTAAAATCCAACCTTTCAGCAATAAAAAAGTTGTCAATCCTTTGGTAGCACTCTTTGCTCTTCAGGGGCTTTCCCGAAAGGGAACAACTTAGTAGACTAGCATCAATGTATGATTTCTTAATATTTAAATTTGATATTATTGTTTTGAGAAAAACATGTTTAAATTAATTACCACTCATGATTAGTTTGACATTTTATTAAAACAAATCATGGCAAAATTACAAACCAAAGACTTTTTATTGGCAAATGAATTTTTGGGCAACTAAGGCATGTGAAGCCGCTTGTAAGTCCCATGTATTTTTATGCCATCTGCTAGGGATAAAACCCAAGTTGAGGTGTGATTTAATTTTCAAAAAACCGCCAAATGATCCATAGAAGAATTTAAATAAAAAAATCCATTTGGAATGAGGGTAGATAATGAAGAATATATTAGTCTTAAAACAATAATAGTTAATTATTAATATGCTATATTTTTATGTTATGTTGAACAGCTTAGTACCGAGTAGGATTAAGTTTATTAAAGTTTATTTGTGACTGTTTATGCAAAGATTTTCCTTATATCAACAAATAAGATCTTTAGAACATAGAAAAATACAAATAGAAAATAATATTAGTATAATTAGACAAAACATAAACAACATTTTAAGCATACAAAATAGAACCCATATGGATCGACAAGATCTTTTTGACTTGTCAGAACAATTTGCTAGATAAATTGTAGAAAAAGTACAAGTTCAGATTTCTTTAGACCAGTTAAAAGATTATATTCAAAGAATCAATTATTTAAGACTCAGAATAATAGAACTTAAAGTAGACTATAGAAGAAATTTTCTACTTTGTTTATGCACGTTGAAGATAGAATTCTTGAAAATATACATTTTTATAAAGAAATTATTGCAGATTTAAAAGAAAGAGAAAAAATATATTTTTCAGAATTAAATAGACTTGTAGAAGAAAGATGTCGAAATAGTCTTAAGGTTTGTATTAGATTTGAATTATTTAACCAGTGTAAAATTCTTATAGAATATTATACTAAAAAATTATATATAGCACAAAAAAGAATAGAGAACTTAAGAGTTTAATTGTATGTTAGTATTAGCAGAATTTAGAGAAGAAATTAAATATTATAAGAATAGAAAAAATTATTTGTCAGAATATATAGATGAACTTAAAGTTACTCTCGAATTTATTAAAAAGTATCAACCCAACAATTTTCTTAGAATTGATATAATAGAAAAATCTATCAGATACGATAAAGCACTATAGTATTTTTATAGACTGAAACTTAAAAGAATTAGACAAATATTTTTCACATTAGCTGCATAGGCCAACGTTTTGCCTTTTGATTGTTAGCAAGAAAAATGTAGAATTATTCAAAGAACACATAAGTTATTTAGGAGTAGAAATAGGAAAAGGAAAAATAAAATTACAAAAACATATCACCAAGAAATTAATTTCTTATTTTCATTAGAAGATGCTAAACAATTACAAGCATTTTTAGGTTTATTAAATTATGCTAGACCTTTTATAAAAGATTTAGGAAAAATGGTAGGACCATTATATAGTAAAACAGGTCTTAAAGGCCAAAAATATTTTAATTCAGAAGACATAAAATTAGTAAAAATAATAAAAGAAAAAGTAAGGAAACTGTCCAAATTTAAGAATGTCACTATAATCAGATTATTTAATTATTGAAACCGATGGTTGTGAGAGTGGTTGGGGAGCAATCCTAAAAAGAAAACCTCATAAGTACGATTCTAAAGAATCTAAAGAAATTTGTAGATATAACAGTGGTAATTTTAGATCAAAGATAACTGCATTAGAAGCAGAAGTTACTGCAGTTATAAAAGGTTTAGACGATTTTCTTTGAATTGATACAATAGAAAGATCTATCAAATACCATAAAGCACTAGAACATTTTTATATACTGAAACTTAAAAGAATTAGACATCTATTTTTTTCATTACCTGCATAAGCCAACGTTTTGCCTGGAAAATGTATACCCCTTCCCTTTTGGTATCTTTGGTATCAGGGCACCTACTTCTTTTTGGTGTCCAAAAGTTCTCTGAAACCTGTGAAATAATTATTAGTTTATAGTTAGCACTAAAAATCAACTTAGGCAAAAATTACAATATCATCAGAATAAATATCAAGAAATATTAGAATTTGATAGCATAATTATACAAACTTTAGAAAAATAAGAAATACCAACAAGAAAATTAATAAATTTATATTACTAGTAGTAAAGATAATATATTATTTTGCCATAAAATGGTAGCTACTGTTTTTTATAAGTTTACTGTGAAACCGAGCAAATTGCAGAATCCATGATATGCTGCTGCTGCTGCAGGTATAAATTAATAATAATCTGATAATCTGCTTCTTTTTTTTATTAGATAGATTAGTAGCTTTTAGGGTTTTTTACTAACTGTTTTTTGTTCTCCGTCTGCAAAATTTATTTGTTGGTTAATTAATTAAATTTATTGAGATGGAAGGGTTTGATCCGGAAGAAAGAGGATGATAATTTCGACGGGATCAACGATCGACGATATTACCCTAATGGCAACGAGAAACGCCAATGTCTGACCCGAGACGATTCCCTCTTTTGTGCATTTGCAGCGTATAACACCACCGATTCTGATGCAATTTTTCTCGAATGGTGGCAAGATTTAGTAAATAACAATAATAACCAACAAAATGAGTGATAGCCACCAAGAATTTGTAGAAAATATAGAGACTTTAAAATTAGAAATAATTGAACTAAAACAAACTATAGAATACTCAGAATATAACTATACTACAAAAATAAAAAAGTCTGAAAGCCGAAAATAAACAATATTTGGATATTATAACCATTCTTAAATATAAAAATGATAATTTAATTGTTGAAAATGAAATATTCAGGCAAAAACTTGAAAAAACATAATAAAACACATATAAAAAATACCAAAAGTCATAAGAAATCCACGTTAAACCAAATATTGTATACTAGTTATTAATATTTTTACGTAGGATAAGAATAATACTAAAAACTAATTTTAAATAAAATAATATTAGATTTAACATATTTATAAGTCTAACAGATTTAAGATATAACTTAAATAGAAAATATAAAAGAGAAAGTATAAAAGATAAAAAAAAACAATATATTAACTGCACAATTATACTCTACACTAACTTTACTCACAAACATACGAAGATGTGATGCAAGAATACACTCAAATTTTACAAAATTTACTTGAATAAAATTGAGATATATATATATATAATTTTCCAACCCCGATCCCGAAACAATGCATATCGCCGCATCCCTAATAGGCGGCGGCTGCTGCTGCTGGTGCAGGTATAAATTAATAATAATCTGATAATCTGCTTCTTTTTCTTATTAGATTAGTAGCTTTTAACCAACTGTTCTTTGTTCTCCGTCTACAAAAATTATTTGTTGATTAATTAATTAAATTTGTTGAGATGGAAGGGTTTTTTGTTCTCGGCTGCGATGCGAGAGAGAGAGAGAGAGAGAGAGAGAGAGAGGGGAAATCTAGATTACCTGCTGCAAAGTCATCTCAAAGTTGTAATTGTGACATGCTTAGGAAAGGGATCGGTGGGAAGTTGCTCGAGAAAATGGGTTACAAAGGGGGGCGGCCACGGGAAGAACGGGCAGGGCATTGTCGCCCCCATCGAGGTTAAAATGCGACCCAAGAATATGGGAATGGGATTTAATAATTTTAAGATGAAATTGGATGACAACTCGAAGTCTCAATCTGGAAAAAATCGCTCCAACGACAAGGTATGGTCTAAGGATGCTCATCAGCAGAAGATGAGTTTAAAAGTTGAGAAATTTTTCGATATGAGAGGGCCTCAGGTTCAAGTGTTGACTAATTTGGAGCACTTAAAACGACGTCCCTATACCCGCCCGAGCTTCAGCATAATACCAGACTGATGGTAGACTTGGAAAAGTTGGAGATTGGAAAAATGGATCAGGAATTAAGGAATGAGAGGGAAGATCTCGTCGCTTCAATGTGTACTCAGTTCATGGCACCTGAGGGATACCTCTGCCTACAGTATACTGTCACCATGCGTTTGACCATGTCAATTGGGAGCGTCTAATCATTGGGTCTATCCTCCCAAAGCTACTTGCTGTTATGAACGAGTTGGAGTTTAATCCTAAGAATCAGAAATACAATGAGTGTTACTGGGTTCTTATGTGGGCGACGAGTAGTATACCTACGCAGCACATGCCACGCCTTATGGCTGTCTTCTTTGATCAGTGGGAACGGGTTCTGTTTCAGTAGTTGTGCTCAAAACCATTCTTTATAGAGGTGGCACGGTTGTATACGGGTTTGAATGAGGCACTTCCTCCAGAGTTAGTAGCAGATGAGTACATTAGGTTCCGGCTTGATCGGATCTTGCTCATGATGGAGCAGGCTGTTTTGGAAGAAGAGGTGATTTTGCTCGGTTCGAAAGAGAAAATTGAGGCTTAAAACAGGAAACCAGCAGCAGCAAAACCTGAAAGCATGGGTGGGGTTGCACGGGAGTTCAGCTTGGAAGAAGTTGTTGAGCTGAAAGCACAGGAAAATGGTCTCTTGTTTAACCCTAAATCTGGAAGAATGACACAAGATGGTCATCGGATTTACGGGTTCGGCAATTTGAGTATATATATCCATCCCCTCAAGAAATTGGTTTTTGCACAAGTTAAAGGTAGTTGGCATTTGGTTTCCTTTGATGATCTCATTGCTATGCAAACTTGTTCGAAGCAGTGTTGAAAATTTTAAATCAGTTACCATCACCATTTTATTAGATTGCTTTGTGCTCCTTTTTGTTTTCGACTTCTGAGCATTATATAGATTTTTTAAGTATTCAACTTGCTAAATTTTCGAGTTTGGTGATTTTTTTTTTTTTTTTCTGGATAATAAGTTTTTGTATTTAGATTTTTTTCTGGATGATTATTTGTATGACCTTTCTGTTTTGACTAACATGATTTACATCTTGTTTTGGTGTCAACTTTTTTCGTTGAAAGAGGGCCAGTTCAAAATCAGTTATTCTGATTGCTTTTATTTTTAACTTCATAGCATGAATCCAAATTATAAATCTAATTCCGTCATCAATATGTTTTATTAGTCTATAACTGATCTCTAGTGAGACACAAAGCTATTCCAAAAGAGGAATTGGGACCTTAGGATACAACATTTATATGGTTGGTCTTTTTTTTTTTTGTACGGCTCTGTCGTTTCTGTTTCCTGTTTTACATCTGTCACAAGGCTGGCATAATTGATACCTACGGAGTTCGTATAAAACTACTTTCTGCAGCAATAGAAGACAACATAGAAATAGCAAACCAAATTTGATTTCTTTAAATGATAATGCTGAAACTGAAAATGAACCAACACCGTCTATTGCTCGTCGATATGAGCGTAATTAAAGAGTTTTTTTGTCCTGGGTTTTGCTTGTACGAACATGGGTGTGTTTGCTCGAATAAACTGGGTAAGCATTATGAGTCCTTAGAGCATTCCCTTCTGTGTTTCTAAATAGAGGTTTCTCTCATTTGATTTCTTATTTGAGAGAAATGTTTCAAACCAGTGTTTCTATTTTTTTGAGTTTTTAGAAAACTTTCCAAAAATGCTCCTATAAATTTCTCAATTGAGAAATCTAATGTAGTATTTTTCTCTATTAAAAAAATAATTATATTTCTACAAAATCTTCGACACTTTTGTTAAGATTAAGGAAAATATTTTTTTACATTTTATTATAATTTATATAGTTGTTCTAGTAATTCCTTACAAATTTTCCGTAGATTACCTAGAAGGGAGTCTTAAAATGTATCTGTTTCATTTTTTTCATTTGTGAGCATGGTGCCCAATATATTCCATTATTTGCTGTTCTTGAACATGGTATTGTGTTTGTTTAAAGGTGTGGACGACTTCCGAGAGTGTTGGTACTTGCTCCCACGAGGGAACTAGCTAAGCAAGTGGAAAAAGAGATTAAAGAATCTGCGCCTCATTTGAGTGCGGTTTTTTTCTATGGAGGGGTCTCATATAATTCTAAGTAGCAAGCACTTTTCCGTGGTGTTAATGTTGTGGTGGGGATGCTTGATAGAATTATCGACCTCATTAAAAGTGACAGCCTTAAATTGGGGGAGGTTCAGTATTTGGTCCTCGACGAAGCCGATCAAATGCTTGCGGTTGGCTTTGAGGAAGATGTGGAACTGATCTTGCAAAAGCTTCCATCAAAACGGAAAAGAGGTCTTTAAGGATAAAGAATTTATGGTTATTTTTCATTTATGTTTGGTGCTTCCTTGCTTTTGGGTCTCAAAGGCATTCTTTACGAAATTTATTCAATACTGGAGTTGTTATTCCTGTCTATCTTGTAGGTTGGTGACCAAGAGGAAAAGTATGCTCAGTAGATAAAGTTATATGCCTTCCTTGAACTTGACCCTGATTCTCTTTGAAATTATGTAACAAGTGAATGGATGTTTTCATGGATATCACCATTATTGTGATTTTGCAGGTTTATGCCAAAGGTGGAAAGGCCATTGTCTTCACTCAGACAAAACGCGATGCCGATGAAGTCTCAATGGCATTAACAAATAGCATTGCTTCAAAGGCACTGCATGGTGATATATCACAACACCAATGGGAGAGAATGTTAAATGGTTTTAGGCAAGGAAAATTCACCATACTTTTTGCCACTGATGTTGCAGCGAGCGGTCTTGATATCCCTAATGTTGATTTGGTAAGTGATCACTGTTGTTTATACGCGTTAACAGTGTCACTTCAAGTTGTGTATTACTTTTCTTACATCTAAGACATTGATATCTATGATAAGGAAGCATCTCTATACTCGAAACTTGAAAGTTAATGATTATATGTTCTCCTGCTGTAATTTACATAGTAGGTGTTTTTTTTAGCCAAAGCTGATATCTGTTAATTGTTGGCTGATATCTGTTAATTGCTCTGTCTCATCATTCATAACTTGACATTTGTGTATTTGGTTACTTGTTTTTTATTTTTGTCTCATTTGAATGAGTCCAGCTTATGACTTCAACTTTTATATTTTGCTTGTAACTTTAACAGAAGGGTCTGGGACACCTTTTATTTTTCAGGTTGTCCGCTACGAACAACCCATTGATTCCAAGATATTTGTGCATCTTTCTGGATGCACAGGAAAACAAGGCACAGCTATTCTGGTGTTTCATATCGAGACAAGGTACAGGATTTGCTTGACCTAGTTGAGAATTCCCTAAAAGGAGAATTGTTTCACCTGCACTCGTTTGGGATGATGACAAAATTAAGGCCCTTCGTTCGGGCCTTCCTTGAAGAAGCCAACACTATGTTCAAGATATATATATACACGAGGGCTGAGCGTCGTTATGCGAAGGAAATGGCTGGTTTGCTAGATCCAGAGGGTGTTTATTTTGGCTCTCGCATCGTTGCGAGAGAGGATTGCACTCGGGCAAATCAGAAGGGGCTCGATGGACTATTGGGACTTGAGAGCGCCGTGCTTATCCTCGACGATCAAGGAAAAATATGGCCAGAGGGTGTTTATTTTGGCTCTTGCATCGTTGTGTATTTGGTTCCTTGTTTTTTATTTGTCTCTTTTTAATGAGTCCAGCTTATGACTTCAACTTTTTTTTTTCGATTGTAACTTTAACAGGAGTCTGGGACACCTTTTGTTTTTCAGGTTGTCCACTATGAACTGCCTAATGATTCCAAGATATTTGTGCATCTTTCTGGATGCACTGGAAAACAAGGCACAGCTATTCTGATGTTTCACCTGGACTATCTCCATTACTTTCCTTACAGCTTACACCCCTCCCCAACCATCTCCAACACTTTACTTACATATATTTCTAACAGGTTCGCCTCATCATTCTCCATAAAGAAGTTTTTACGTATCTTCTTTAGGACTTCAAGAACCGACACCAATGCTCCATCGTTCTCGTCCCCACCTCTGGTAGGAGAAAAATAGTTGTATTTTTCCATAAGCATCAAGTTCTCCTTGTGATCTGGCCATACTCTCTCTTGATCGTCAAGGATAAGAACAGCGCTCTCTTGGCCCAATACCACATCGAGCCCCTTGTGATTTGCCTGAGTGCAATCCTCTCTCGCAACGATGCGAGAGCCAAAATAAACACCCTCTGGATCTAGCAAACCAGCCATTTCCTTCGCATAACGACGCTCAGCCCTCGTGTAGATACACATCTTGAACATAGTATTTGCTTCTTCAAGGCAGGCGCGAACGAAGGGCCTCAATTTCGTCATCATCCCAAATGAGTCCAGTCGAAACAATTTTCCTTGTAGGGAAACTAGCCAGAGGAGAACAGTCGGAACACTTGAGCGTGATGTTGGTTGCAAGTTCGATTTCATAAGTCCGTCCTCAGTTGACAAAGTGCTGAGCTAGTGGTAGCCACCCTAAGCGTAGTCCATCCTGAGTGTGTGGAGTTCTTCACTCCAACTGCACAAAAGTTGATCAACGAACAGGGCACAAGTGCTCTTGCTGCTGCAATTGCACAATTGAGTGGTTTTTCGCAACCTCCATCATCAAGATCTCTTCTTAAACATGAGCTGGTATTTTTTTTCAAATTCTTTGCTGTATGGGTTTTGATCCTTCTCTATAGCCATATATATGCTGAAATATACGCGTAATAAAAATGTGAAATGCAGGGTTCTTTTCCACCAGAAATGTCATTGGGTTCTTGTCGGATGTTTACTCTGCTGCTGCTGATGAAGTTGGAAAAATACAAATAATCGCAGATGAAAGGGTGTGTATATATCAAATATAAGTATTGAATAGAATTTTTTCAACTGATATTTATAAATAATGGCATTTTGCCTTGTCAAATGTCAGGTCCAAGGAGCAGTATTTGATCTCCCCGAAACCATTGCAAAGGATCTACTGAATCAGGAAATCCCACTGGGGAACACTATTTCCAGAATAACTGAGGTCAAGAATCTAATTTTTTAGTTATTTTTTGTTTATCATTCATTATAGTTCTTTCTTGGTAGCATATGATTCTTATATTGCTAAATGCTAATGAAATGAACTTTGTTCAATTAGTTGTTGACCAAAGTTTTGTCGTCCTCAAAATGTAAATATAAATAAATAAATGAAAATACTAGGTTACAATTAGGTTGTATGCTTGTGGTCATACTTCTTTTTATCTTTTCTTCTTGTGAAAATATTAGCTTTTCTCTATGTACCAAAAACTAAGTATTTGGTAAACCAAATGGTATGTGTGGTTTGGTTTAGCCTTTTGGCGCCCACTGGGAAAATGTAAAAGGTTTTTTTATAAAGTCTTTACTTTTTTTGCTAATTTGCTTTATAAGTAGCAGCTAAGAAGCTATAAGCATTGGTTGTATTATGTTAAATTTGTCACGGGTGATAAATAACAACACAGAAGTAGGGGTATCAACACCTACTTTGTTGGGGGGTTATCATGTTTTTCTCAACTTTAACTCATTGAATACAATTGGTAAGACTGTATTGGCATTGAACAATACCGATTATCTGAATTTTGCAGCTCCCTGCTTTAGAAGATGATGGACCTCCAAGTGATTTCTATGGCAAGTTCTTTAACAGAGATGGAGGTTCTCGAGGTGGTCTAAATGAAGGAAAAGGATTCAAAAACTCACGTAGTGGTTTTGATGTTGATGTTAAGAATGCTTTTGGTCGAGGTAAAAGAAACGGCAGTAGCTCGTCTCAAAATTCGGGAGGTGACAGTGATGATTGGTTGAGTAATGGCACAAGGCCTACTCCGTCACCAACCTTCAGAAGTAGTGAAAGGTAGTCTTTCCTATTGAATCTTGATTACATAATGTGTAATTATAAAGGAAAAGGTTTAATTGGAACACCATTCAAAGCATAGATAAACAGATGTACAGCTTTGTCTCATTATGCAATCACCTAGATTGGTCTGAAAATTAAGTCCGTGATAGATAATTTGTTGTCTAAATATCAATTTTAACTTTAAGAATTTTGAAATAGTCTGGAGATGGGGAACCTTGATTCCATGAAGATTGGACCTTTGGTTCTTTTACTATTTAGCATCCTACCTCATGTGGAACGGGTAGATTTGTAATATAGCTTTTAGCTATCGTTCGTTGTCTTCAGCAATGAATTCTTCTTCGACTTTATTTGCCACATAATGAGATGGGTTGCGACAGTTACATTTTTAAAAATAGTATATCATGACCCTCGTACATGTCTCTAATATGTGATTGCCTGTGCTAGTAGAAGATTTGGTGCCACACCAAAGAGAAGCAGTCCTGGAGGTGCATGTTTCTATTGCGGACGATCTGGACACAAGTTATCAGAATGCCCCGACAGGAGACGGTTTTAATACTCATCGTATCTCTCTTACTGCTTGTCAATTGATGCTTTTATTTCAAACGCGCATCAAATTTGGGCTTCGTTTTCAAGTAGAGGCATCTCCCGATCCATTCTCTCTTGATTGTGCATCCCTCTCTATGTCGTGGATAATGTGGATTCATCACGGGATCCACATCTTGGTGGAAGCACTGAGTGGTACTTACTGTACGAAGTGACGAGCTGGTGAAGAGCCAGTTGTCTCTTGTTATCTCTGGAGTCTTGACCTAACTACGCAACTTACCGCGGTGAATTTATATCTACTTAGCCATTTTGTTTTAGTTATCCACTCTACTCTGTTATATGCTAGCTAGAGGAAAGCATTTTAAATGTATTTCATTGCAATTGTTATTCCATTTGTTAAGAGGTTTCTACCTTGTTGTAGGCCTCTTTGTTCAAAATCAGACTAGCATAGCTCTCTTGTTATATTGTATTAAAATGAAACTGTTTTTATTTTTGTCGACATTTCTCTATTTGAATAGTGGCTTATGGTTTTTGGATTATGACGGTTGAATATAGTCGTGAGTTTGTGCTCCAAAATCCTACGAGTCGGTATTATTTACTCTCCTTCGCTACGGGCCATGGATCTAATGATGCTGATGTTTGCGAAGGGTGAGTCCCATTGCAGGGACGATTTTGTCTATCGCACAGCATCAGACTTTTTATACGACTTGCTTTCCTTTGATCAACCGGGCCGTAAAAATTATGGACGTGTCTGGAATTTTGTGATGTAAAACGGTTCCCCTAATCTAAGAAAACATTGTCTTTATTAAAAAAAAATAATAATAATAAATAAATATTGCGGATGTTTGATTTGGTGGTTGTCGTAGACTTCTATAGTAATCATGGAAATAATCTAAGCAAACTCCAACTGTTGTAATGGTAATAATTCAAACTATGATTTAGCAAAATAAAAGTTATATTTTCTTGTATGTGACATGAAAAATGTTAAAAACATGAACTCGCCCATTGGAGTGCGAATAGTAATGTTTCTTACGTAATACATAATCATAACTATGTGATAAAATAACCGCGAGTTATCCCAGCAAATTGAGGCCTCCATCTGATTCCTTCGAGTTCTGAAATTTTGAGTCAACGAGCACGAACGTCAACTTATAAATTTTCAGTTGTGTCACTATATTTGGGTCCCTATGTTTTGGGTACTAAGACTTAGTGACCCAACTAATAGTAAAAGTTCACAGCAGAATAACTATTTTCGATAACTAAATAATAAAATAATAAAATCAAATCAAATATTAAATTAATTTCTTTCTAAGTTTTAGGGTGTGCTATTCATAATATTGATGAAATATAATTAGACAAAAAAAAAATTACTTTTTTCGGTAACTAATGTAAAATCCCATAAATTCCGAGTAAATTTTTTGTTTT
>MKEJ01007265.1:0-20064 GCA_001753735.1 Embelia ribes | reverse complement strand
GATCATTAGCAGCTGAATGCTTTTTTGTCTAATGTAGAGATATTTAGCATGGTAACTTTGTTTGGTATTCTTCATTTTTCTCTCCTCTGTGTGCAATTTATATGTGCTTCAGCTACAGCATATGCTACGTGACTACTAGTTCATGGGATTCATTAAGATCTTTTAAATTCTTGTAATTCAAATTTCTACATTTTAGTAATTTACCATGATTCGTTATTAGTGAAGTCAATTGAGGTTGAAATTCTGTTCATCAGCATCTTTTTTGTTTATTATGGACTGTGGATAGTTCTCATTTCTAAATATACTTCTAGATTACGTAGGGATGCAATGAAAGTATGAAACAATTTCAAGACTCCTTTTTTGGCACCAATATCATTTTCTTTTTGCCTGAATCTTGAAATGTGGTTGCACTAGCCTATTTGCGGTGGATGATTTATTATTAAAACATTAGGTAGTCCTAATGATCCTCAACCTGACTTTGTGGCTTGAGTTTACTGATGCTCCTTTTCGTTCAATGGGTCTGAGTTCTATTATAGTTTCTTATGTTTGTATTTGATTTATTTTGTCCTTGATGCAGGTTGCTAGTTTTCCATTTGAGGACCATAATTGCCCTCCCATACAACTTGTCACATTGTTTTGTCAAAGTGCGTACTCGTGGTTAAAGGAGGATATCGAGAATGTTGTGGTTGTTCATTGTAAGGCTGGAATGGCCAGGACAGGCCTTATGATTTCTAGTCTCTTGTTATACTTGAAGGTTGGAAGATAATATGTCAACTCATAATGTTGGGAAATCATTTATACTCTAATTAACATGTAACTCTGACAATCATTCCTCTGATCTGCTTTCTGATTCTGTTATTGCATCTGAATTCATCGTCAGTTCTTTCCCACTGCCGAGGAGTCAATTGATTACTACAACCAAAAGCGATGTGTTGATGGAAAAGGACTTGTTCTTCCTAGTCAGATTGTTAGTCTGCTTTCTTAACATGCTTTTGTCTTGATTTTTTTGTTGTTATTTCTTATCGACTTGTTGTTTGTCACTTATGCTGTATTTCTGTGTTTCTCATTGTTAGGGTTCTTCCCTTTCTTTTGCAGAGGTATGTCAAGTACTTCGAACGTGTCCTTGCGTATTTCAATGGAGAAAACCAGCCTGGGCGAAGGTAGAATTCTGCTGGGTCCATCATCTCTTTTTCTTCTCTTATAAGTGAAAATTTAAAAGGCTGTGCAGTAAGCACCAATACTCAAAAGCTACCTTTTTAGTTGGGAGGTCCCTTTTTGGTCCAAGAATCAGGTCTTCTTGTGGCAATCTAATTGGAAGTTGGCCTTTTCGTAGGAAGCTTCTCAGTTGGATTTAAGGTTTTCTTTACTTAGACTAAACCATTCTGCATGCAGGTGCATGCTTCGGGGGTTTCGGCTGCATCGATGCCCTTACTGGATTAGGCCTTCGATTACCGTGTCTGATCATAATGGTAATGCACCTCGTTTTCTTCGACCTGTTCCTTTATAGCTTATTTTCATACTCCATCTTTTCCTTAAGGTGGTTAATTATTTCTTGGTTGCGAGATTAGCTTCTTCAAAATCCTTGAATTTGACTCGATAAAATTGACAAGTCTAATTGGTCTGTCAGTTCGGCATGCATTTGTCCCAAAACTGTTCTCTATTAATATGTAATGAGTAAATGAGGGATCATGCCTTTGTAAGAAGCAAGTTGGTATTAACTATAAGAAATTTGGAGGTTGATATAGACAATATACCAAAGTCATGGTAAAAAAGATTCATGACTGCTAAAGTCTTACAATTTACTATTGCCACCTCTAGACCATTGCAAGTTATAAAACTCTCGAAACCATAAATAGATTTCTGATCCTTTTACTTATTGGAACTTGTAAGTCTCATATTCTTTCATCATGTTGTAGGTGTTCTTTTCTCCACAAAGAAGCATCCAAGAACTAAAGATCTGTCGGTATGTCTTATTGTCACCAACATGGTTTGGTAGCACTTCTGAATTTTATTTGCTTGTGCATTGTTTAATTTGTGTCTGTTACACAGCCTGAAGATTATTGGTTCAGTGCCCCAAAAAAGGGGATCATGGTTTTTGCTCTGCCTGGTGAGCCTGGTCTGACAGAGTTAGCTGGTGACTTCAAAGTCCAGTTTCATGATAGACAAGGAGATTTTTACTGGTAAGCCAATTAGTGGGAATACCCTTTGTTTCCCGTGAACATAAAGAAATCGAGAACCGAGCACCAAACTAAACCATTATCATATTTAGTATTCTTGATTGCATAATGTGTTGTTGCTGTTGACATTGCAGTTGGTTAAACACCACAATGATTGAGAACCGTAAAATGCTAAACACTAGTGATCTTGATGGGTTTGATAAGGTAACATCACATCTTTATTTATTGTAAACATTGAAATATTCTTATGCACCTCTTTTTGGGATGAGTTTGTATTGCATGTTGCTTTTTACTTGCTCTATCAGTGAGGATCAATATTTGGTGTTGGTTTACCTAATGCATTGGGTGTTTGCTTTTTCAAACTACTTCTCTTTGTAAGGGTGCTTTAATAGACACCTTAGATTTGCTTTTGACATTGCTAAATACTTTTATTTCCAGAAAGACTTTTGAAATTTCTAGAAACTACATTGTTTGAATAAGCGAAAGCATTCCTCACATTTCATGGAGATATCGAAAGCTGCTTCTGAAGTCCTCTCTTATGGTATAGACATCCACACTTTCTGATGGCTGCAATTTTTGAAAGCTGTATTAGAAAGAAATTTCCAAACAGAGGCAACAATAGCTGACTGAACTGTACGGATGAAGGTCTTAGTTCTAGTTTTAGACATATTGTGTGCATATAACATTGGCTAAACTTTTTGTGCAGAGGAAACTGCCCTCTCCTGGATTTCAAGTCGAGGTAGTGCTTGTGGACTATGATGGGTCAGCTCCTACAACACCTCAAACTGTGTCTACCGTTGATAAATCAGTTGAAACCTCAGTCCCCCCTCCAGCACCAGTAATTGGCGATACTACCATTAAAAACTTGGCCAAGAACTCGAAAAACAATGACAAAGATGACGTGTTTTCTGACAGCGAGGCTGAAGAATTAGGGTCTTCAAAGAGCAAGGTGGTGAAAAATGTAGATATAAAAACCTTAAATTCTGAAACCAGTGATTCGGCTCAAATAGCCGGTTTAACTCATGAGACCAAGCGAGTCTCTTTGGACAAAACAAGCTCACCTCATAACAATGCCAGTTCCGAGCCTAGCAATAATGCCCCTGTTGGAGAGGTTAGTGATTTCAAGGCTATGGCTGCGGATGCATCTGTTTTCACATTTGGAGATGAAGACGACTATGAGAGTGAGTGAATGAAGGTGTTTCCATATTGTACATATATATGCTTTGTGAGACTGTGATTTAGAAAGTGCTACAACTATTTTTATTTTATTTTTCATTACTTTCATTACATTCTGGTTCTGGCATATACTGTTGTATGTGAATCATAAGTCGGGGAGGATTATACGCAAAATTTGTGCTTGTGATTTTTACAAGTTTGCTTTTGTCAATTCGAAAACAATTTGTAGTTTGTAGAATGGTCTCCTGAGTTTTAGTGCGAGTATTATTTCGCAGATGAGTGAGATCCCCACTTGGTTCACAAACCCTAGGGTCGGGCATTTGACTCTATTTGGTCCGACCTGACCCAGCCTGATAGGTTCTGGTCTACGGATCATGGGCATAGCTGCATGGAGTTCGAGTTGGGTTTGATTTTTGAGGGCAATTTGATAGCCCGTGAACTTGCGTTACCCTATGGACCTACTGGCTCTGGCCAGAGCCAGTCGGGGCGAGGTCCAACTGATCTATACTTCCTATAAGGCAGTGATTGTTGGATCTGTCTTTGAGACCTGAAGCCTACCGGACCGCGGAAGGACTATCCTCTTTTCTTCGTATTTTACGTTGATTCTATGCATCATCTTGGATATCTTAATCAAACTGAACTTACCCAAAAACAAGAGTACCTACCCAGGAGCTTACGGGTAGGGGTCGGGCCAAATGCCCACCCTACCAAATGCCGTAAATGTAACTGATAACTGATATATTTGAGGGCCTATATAACGTATCGGAACATTCACAAGAGTCATCAAATAAGTCTCTAAACATATTGTCTATAAAAAAAAAAAAAAAGTGTTTCGGTTGCCCATTAGGGACTCGGAACAAAAAATTCTCTTCCATCATTGTCACTGTAGCTATAATATTGGTAACCAAATTAGTGATCTCTACATTTGGTCACCAATTAGGATAGGAGTCAAACACCATAGTGGGATCACAAAACACTCATTCAACAAGGAACTCATGCGTACTTCTACCATTTTTTATGGAGTAATTTACCAAAATAAGTCTGTCTAAAAATTTATTTATCCCAGTCATATTGTTTTTTCTATTCCCATAGATTTTGCACCTTGGCATATGGGTTTTCAGCCAGTTTTTATATTTTATGTTGGGATTTGATTAAGGAAGATTTATTAGAAGCTGCCATAGATTTCTTTAAACGAAATAGAGTTCCCTAAAGTTCAAGATCATCTAAATTTTGCATTAGGCCCATTTGCTTATAATTTTTTTTTCTAATATCCTAGCCAACAGATTATCCTTACTAATGCCAAAGTTGGTCTCATTACCTCAAGGGGGTTTTTGTAAGGGGAAGGGCTATCACTGAAAATATCTCCTTAGCAAGTGAACTCTATTTTAACTTGAAGAAGAAGATTAGAGGAGTAATGTCATTCTTAAGATTGATATGGCAAAAACTTTTGATAGAGTGTATTGGACATTCCTATTCAAAGTGATACAAGCTTTTTGATTTTCTGACTTCTGGATTGAGCTATTAAAAAGTTGTGTTTGTTATAATATGTTCTTTGTTTCACCAAATGGTTGTATATCTGGTTTTTTTTCATCATATAGAGGACTGAGGCAAGGGGATCCTATTTATCCTTAACTGTTTGTACTTGGCCAAGTGCCATTAAGCAGAGGTATTATGAGGCTCTTACCCCTTTCAAGGTGAGAAATAATTGCCCATTAGTTTCTCATTTATTATTTGCAGATGACTGTCTTCTTTTTGCTAATGAATCCAAAATCAATCCTGTTACACTTGTGAATTTTCTAAATTCATATGCTGAAGCTTCTGATCAAAGGATAAATGCAAGTAAGAGTAACTTTTTTTGTTCATCATTCTGTTCCTAAAGCTGGAAGGGATATAATTTCTGCTATTACAAAATTTCCAGCAGGTTACTTACCTTTTGTTTATTCGGGAGCTCCAATTAGTTACAAACATTTAGTGGCATCTGATTATGATTTTCTTGTTCAAAGGGTAGCTAAAAAAGTTGCTGGTTGGAAAGGAGGATTGTTATCTGCAGGGGGTAATATCAGTTTGATTAAAACGGTATTAGCTCAAGTTCCTTTACATATTCTGGCAGTTCTCAAGCCAGCACAAGTGGTTATTGATAGATTGGAAAAAGTATTCTCCCATTTTTTTCTGGGGAGAACAAGATTGGCATAACAAAAAGGTATGGATTTCTTGGCAAAAAGTTGCTTAACCTTTAAAGGAAGGTGGTTTAGGTGTAAGATCTTTGAAGGAAGTAACGAATGCATTACATTCAAAGTTCGCTTGGATTGTTCTTACATTTGATTCTCTATTTGCTCAATTTATGAGAGCTAAGTATGGAGTTGTGAAAAATTCATCAAACATGGTCTGTTGTAGAGCAAGCCATTCCTACACTTGGAAACTTATTTGTGATAAATGGAATTTTCTGTGCTCTAATCTAATTTTCAGGGGAAATAATATGATTCCTATCTGGAAACCTAACTCACAAGGTGTTCTCTCTACAAAAACTGCTTTGTTAGCTAATAGAGGTAATGCTTCTAAGTGGTCTGTTTATGCTTTTATTTTGAAATCTTATATCCCTATGAAAATCAAAGTCTTTGTATGGAAACTACGGAACAAGGGTGCGCCTACCGATGATAGAGTAAGAAAATGTGGTATTCCTATTGTTTCTAAATGCTTATGTTGTTCAAATTCTGAGTGGGAAACTGAAGATCACTTATTCAGTAGAAGTGATATTGCAGCTAAAGCATGAGATTACTCTGCATCAGTTTTTGGTATATCTAATGTTAGTGGTTTGAACTATAAGAATATATGCTTAAATCTGAACATTTTGTCAAAATCAACAAACCTATCTTAGTTAAATAGTTGCCTCCTCAAGGAAATGTATTGAAATTAAATATTGATAGAGCTGCTAAGGGTAACCCAAAATTGGCTGGAGCAAGGGGAGTTAATTATAAGAGATTCTAATAGTATATATATGTTGTTTTGGAAAAAAAAAATAAAAATAAATAAATAAATAAACAAAAAAGAAATATATATCTATATGTTGTTTTGGAATTATTTACCTAAACCAACTTAAATGGGAATGACGTGTTCATGTCAAACTAAGATGTGACCTCTAAATTGGTATTAATTTGTTAAATATGAACTTGCAGTTCCAATGGCGGGTTTAGAGATCGCACCATTTCCAACAGCAGGTTCACATTAACAAGATGATTCTGGTAAATAGTTTAAAAATAAGCTTTTTTTTTATAAATACATTGAGTTTCAAAAGAGACTTTATTTTGGAATTTTCACTTTTTTTTTTTTTTTTTTGCTTTGTTTTTAATAGTGGGCCTAGTAATTTATCGACCCAGAAAAAGTCGAACCTGTTATCGGTGTATGAGGCCGAGCCCAATTTGCAGCGTAACCGTGTTCTTGATACCAAGCCTACTCACAAGTCTCTCTCTCTCTCTCTCTCTCTCTCTCTCTCTCTCTGAATTCCTTTTTTCTTCATATTTGCCTCTAAATTCAGTTGCATAATCTATTTGTAAGAGCACCAAATTCCAAATCAACTCCATGGGGAAAACTAGCTCAAGGTAAATTAATTTAAGCTCTATTTATATATGCATTAATTAATAATCTGAACAATGTTTTGATTTTTTTTACCTTTTCTGTGTAATTTGTTTGTCCAGATCAGATGCATCGTCGCGTGCGGAGCGCAAGTTTGAGAAGAAGGTCCAATTTTATGACAGTGAGTTTCATTTATTTATTCATTTATCTTTTATTTAGCTTTGATCACAGTTGCAGTTATTTAAAAAAAAAAAAAAAAGACGGATACGAAGACTCCTTTTGGTGCAAGGATTACTCGTGAAAAAATGTGATGGAAAGAAAAATCTCTTCACAAAAAATTCATGGATTTAAGTATAATATTTTCTTTTCTGAACACACCGTAAGCAAATGAGAAACAGGACCATGACAATTGAAGATATAGGGAAAATGGGAATGGATATTTTTTTCTTCTGAAAAACTGGATAGGTTTTGCTACTCAACTTAGTTGAGTTAATTTGCTATTTGACCTAACTTGTTTTTTTTAGCCAGAAATAAATTGGCTTATTTGTTTAAAAGGAACAACCAAACGAATCCTATACAACAAATAATTGAATAACTATTAATATTACTTTGCTTGGAACCCCATACAACAAATAATTGAATAACTATTAATATTACTTTGCTTGGAAGTTAGAAAACTATGGTTAGAAAATATGTATAATTACAGAGACCAGGGCGGAGGAAGGGGCCGTCACTAGCCTCGGAAATTTTTATAACAATTATGCATAACATTTGATTTTTTTATAATTATTTCCTGTTCGCTGCCTTTGGAAAAAAAAAAATAGACGAACCCTCTACATAGGTTAGTAGGCTAGTAGGACCTCCCTGCCCTGACAGACTATCATATAATGTAAACAATTTTTTTTATTATATTATAAATATTATATATATATCATAAAAAGTGATTAAACTTAATTTATTATTTAATTTTCCGATTTTCATATTAGTAAGAAAACTTCTCTGACTTTTGGAGACCATGAGTTTTTGTATCGGAAATTGGCTTGGGGAAACGAGTTTCCCAGTTCTGAGAGAGTTTACTATTAACTATGTTTTCGAATTTCAATTGCTTATGCGTGCAGTTCTGAAAAGCTCTTGTATGTGATTTTTTGTGTTCCTTTTCTTTTTGATTGCAGAGGTTAGCAATGCTGTTATTAAGAAGACAATACAAAAGGTGAGCCATTTTTCTGTTTACCGAAATAGATTCTGCGAGTTTGTAAATGTGCAGGTCTCAGAGGAATTACAACAAACAGTTGGAAGCCAATGCATTTATAAGCAAAATGCACAAATACTTGGGGATTAGTTATGTATATATAAAGCTTAGAGATTATTATTGTGGAAAAGGAACAAAAAGGTAGCGGTGTACGTCTAAAAACGTGGATGCAATCAATACGAAATGCATGTATAAGACTGGGTCATATCCTGTCTTGGTTCCTTTTAGCTGACTCTAAATTATTTTGTTGTTGTTTAGGATTGAAGCAAATCTTGAAAAACATGTATAGGATTATTTACAAAGCTAATTTAAATTGCGGAAATAGCAAATGACATGGTGTAGATGCTGGGTATCATACCCTATACCTCCACCACAGGGCTGCATTTAATTCTCTACTTTGTGATTCAGTCACATTTAATTTGGATTCTTTAGCTTCTTTCTTTGAACAAGATGGTTTGGAATAAAGATATATTGATATCCATAAGCTAGTGAGGGAGTTATTTAATTAATTGAGGATGGAAATGAAAGTTACCAGTCCTCAAACACATGCCTAGGATGAGTACTGAGTCATAGCTATGCCTCTTTGATATTGTTGAATTAGATGCAAGTACCGAGTGCTTGTTCGATCTTGATTTTATTTTGCATTTGTTTTTATCAGCAAGAGTGTTGCATTGGGAATGAGAGAATGTTTTAGTTAGTAGACGCTACTGCTTACAACTAAAGTGCTTGAAATAAAGTCGTTATGTATATATTTAAGTAGATGTTAGTATGAATGAGGAGTTGAGGATCTTCATGATAAGGGTTTAGGCTTTGTTTGGTTGTGTATACATAAGTAAACTTTACAGCTAGGGTTTTTATGCGGTAAGTTGTTTTTGGCCAGACATTATGGTTCTATTGATGACTGTTACATAATTATGTCCTAGATGTTTACTGGTAGAATTTTGGAGCTAATGACGTTGCTTCAAGTAAATTTATCTCTCGATTGTTGTTTTCATCGTGCATTGCAAGAGTACTATAAATTTATACCTTAGCTTTCTTACAGAGCACATATGCTTAGTTTCCACTATGACATTATACGAGATTAGGATAAGAATTGATGCCATTGCTGGTTGTTGACAATGTTACCATTTACTTGTTTCCAGAAAAGGAAAAGAAGCCGAAGGAAGAACTTGGAAGCATATGACCTTTCAACCCTCTCGGAGGTCCTTCCTGAGTTGAAGGCTCCCAAGCAACCCGAGTTTAAACTGAACTGCAATTCCCGTCATGATATTGTGTGAGTCCTTTGTCAAGAGTCTAGCTTCTTGGAAATGGCTGTTACTAACTTATTTCTCACTTTTTTAAGTTGAACTTTGTTGTTTGTTCGGCAAGAGGCTAATTTGGCCTTTGTTAGCAATATTTTTCATTGTTTCAGTTTCTGAAAGATATCACACACTTGGTTTTGAATTTTTCAATTTGCAATTTCATTCTCTAGGTTCCAAAAACTAGTTTCAGAGAACCAATTTTTTTTAGTTTTGCGCACCTAACATCGCTCGACTTCCTTAAGGAAACCAATTTGAAACATATCCAAATAGGTATTGGAGGTTCATTATAGAGACTCAGTCAAAGCATGCATATATCCATTGAATTTAAGCATGTTTTGTACTTTCTATCTCAAACAAGTAGCATCTCAGCTTACGAGTGAGAACCAAACAAGCTGAAAGTCCTAAATTTCCGTACCCCAATGTGCTTATTTTCTTGTTTGTATTTACTTTTTCTATTTTTCTTGCTTTCCAGGCTCAGGGAAACAAATCAACTGAAAACAGTTCTCAACCATCCTATGTTCCGGTCGGATCCATTGGCTGCCATTCATCAACACTTGCAAAGCACTCAACCTGTAGAAGAGAAACCAAAAAGGAAGAAGAACACCAAAAGTGGGAAGAAGACTAAAACGAAGAAGAAAAAGCCTAAAGCTTCGTCTGGTCCTCAAACAATGGAGATTTGATTTAATGTACGACATTTTTGTGTGTTCTGAAATGAAGTTTTTGAATCAGAAACGGTTTTCGTTGCTAAAACAGCTAGCATGCTGTATTTTGTTTCCATTCATTTAGTTTTTGTATTAATATTTAGGTTGCATTAGTATTTTGGTTGAACCAATTCCGCGCATAACATCTTTCCCCATGCTAGAAGATTCAATGTTCGGTTGAGTTTAGATCTTCTGCTCCCTCTTTGTCCCTGTATTAGTCGGAAGCCTATTGAGGGGTTTATGCTTTTGTTACGTCTTATGAACCACACTGACAATTTTGATTGTTAGTAGTTGGAAGCCTGTGATGTATTCGTTTGAGGCTTTGGCAGTGTTAATAAACCCTCTTAAAATTCTTTTAAGTGTGGTACCAAGAATCCCGCGACGAGAAACCTCGAGTTTACGAGACTTTTCTCATGACACCGAAGGTTCAATTGCTATAGCGAGAAGGGTATGATAGCTATTTTGTATGAGAAATAAGTTTTTAAAAAGTGAAATGCAGAAATAAAATAAAAAAGTTCTAGTGGAAATGCTGTATGAGCTCTTATTGAAAGTCCTAATTGTATGAGCGTGGCAAGGAATCTGTAATATTCACACAAATGAGCAATTTTACAACCAAAGCAACATTTCATCTCCAATGGCAATCAGCATCTCATTACTGGCTTCTTAAGACCAAGTTTGGTGCAACAACTTGGTCATGGCTTCTTGCATTTATAAATTTTTGTTAAGAAATTTTTCTTTTCGTCATATTTTCTTACAACGAATTCTTGGACGAAATGCAAAATAAGAGTTTTTAGCCACTGTAAGGCGGACATACCTATTTCGTTTCAAAAAAATTTAACAAGCCAACGTAATTTTAAAAATCCTAGTTTGAAAACAAAAAATCTTTTTGATCAAGCTACAAAACATCAAAAATTTCATATTTGTGTAATTCACCATTATGTTTTGGCAAATTATTTCAAATAATTTGCACAATTTATTATATTATATGGCAAATTATAATAGATGTACCATATATATAAATATGGTTACATGTAGACCAAAAGCATAATAATGGGGTCCATCTGTACTAATTATGTAAAAAATTCGGAATCTTTCATTCTTGTTGTTTCTCTTACTCTTACAATTTTTTTGCTTACAGTTTTGCCATTTTTTCGCTTACATTTTGCAATCTAGTTCTTACTAATACTGAACAAAATGAATCAATTTCAAATTGTTGTTCTTTTTATTTTGTTATTATTATTACTAGGATTATGGTTTAATAAAAAAACAAAAACTACTTATTTTTCGAAAATATTGAGCTCGTTTGGCTGCATTTAAAAGTATAAAAGTATACTTTTTTAATTAGATATGTAAAAATACACTTTAAGTATTACTTATAAGTATTATAGGTGTGTTTGACATAAAATAAAATAAAAATATCGATAGTAATAAAAATTAGTTTGTAGTAATGTAAAGTTTACGAAAAATCAATTTCATACTTCCAAAAAATTATATTTTGGTACTTTTAAGTAAAGAGAATATTTTTATTAGAATAAATAAACACTATTTTAATTTTTAAATAAATTTTTGTTGTTTTTAATTAAGAAATAACACTTTTATTGATAAAAATAAATATTAGTATTTTTATTTTTAAGTAAAAAAGCACTGCCAGTATACTTGTGTAATTGCACTGTTGGCCATTGTCGTCCACACCAATCTCAGTGAAGAAACAAAATACAAATCTCTCTCTCTCTCTCTCTCTCTCTCTCTCTCTGTGCGTCTGTCTCTCTCATGTCTTCTCTTCTTCTCCCAATCAGGGCTCACCATTTATCGCCACTTCACCTCCGGTTCGAGAAGCAGTTGGGTATATCTCCCTCTCACGCGCCCTCCTCCAACTCTTCTCTCTCCAGGTTCAGAGGGCCCAGATTGCTCGCCCGAGCTGAGGACAAGGCTCGTGACACGTCATCACCACCCCCTTCCTCTGCTCACAAGCACCCTCGAACCCCCACCTCTGAGAAACAAATTCAGGTTCTCTCTTGTTTTTGTTTTTGTTTTTTATTTTTATACGGGGAAACTAAAGTGGTGATGTTATAAATAATCGGATAATTAAATAGGTGGCTGTACTTGAAACTTGTTAAAGCTAACCAGTGATGGTGAGGAAATATCTGTAATTAGGGAAATTGCTATGTATTTTTTTTATAAGATTATACTTTTAGTACTATATTATGAGGTGTACTGGTACTATAAAATATTGATTAAATGTGATTTATTTATTATTATTGCGAGTTTGTTGGATTAGATATGATGTTTTCCGTTTGTCAGTCTTGGTTTGAGTTTTGTAAAACTCAAGGAAACTAAAAATACTAGGTTTAGTTTACACAAGGTTAAATGGAAAACAGGTTTTTCATGTTTGAAAACAGAAAACTAGGAAAAGGCACTTGCTTTTGTAACCTAATAATCATGATGAAGGAAAGAGCCGTACGCACAGAACATTAGGAGCAATAGAACGCTGATACATCCATCGGTGCATCATTTCTGTACATGCAACCATAGGCAGACTGAGGATGGGGGTAAGGGAGGGGCGAACTCTGAAATTTTTCGGAAATATCTATAGAGAATTTGAAAATTTTTTATTTTGCCATTAGGCGACCCCCTGAAAAAAAAAATATTACTCCTTGTATATCTCAATAGACTTGCTCCCCTACCCGTGAATCGTGGGTCCGCCACTGTGCAACATTACATGTTAGTTGAGGAATGCTCCACATGAGAATATTATGGGCTACTAATAGTTAATCTCACATGAAAATATTTCAGGCATATTGTAGGCTACTAATAGTTAATCACCTGAGAACTTAAGGCATATTATTGGTTTTTTGTTTACGAGTACATGTTAGTTAATTACTTTGCTTTGGCAATGGTTTGTTTTGGGGGAGAATATGAGGGGATCACTGCTTTTCTTGGTTTTTGTTATTGGAAGCTGCAGGGTGATCAGACTTTTTTAAGGCTTTGTTAGTAATTGTCTTTCTTTATTTGGTAGATCATTTTTACGAGGAAGACTTGAGATAATCTTGGCTCGTTAGGTTATATTCTTAATTAATAGCATTTCTTGGTTGAACCACTCCAAAGATATTAGGAAATGCAGTTTAAACAGACGGCCGAGCATTTCGGCCAAATAGGGAAATAGATAAAGAGTGGACGTATAGTGACAGTTGAATTAGGTAATTTCGAGATTCGAATTTATAAGAGTAAACAACTTCTCATGGATCTTGTTAGTCTGTGACTTGACCTGCTCATAGAGACTTCCCTGATTCTTTTCCTCTTTTATTGTTGACATCAAGTACGAGTTTAAATTTTATCTCACCATCAGGGGCTAACAACAACACCGGGAGAATGTGATCCTATATGTTCTGTTGATGAAACAAGCTCACAAGAATTTGAAGCCACCTATCAACCGAAGACTGATTTTCTAAAAGCTCTTGCAGTTCTCGCAGCAGCTGGTACCGGGGCAGTGGCAATTAATCAATCTTGGGTAGCCGCTAATCAGGTACTTTATCTTGTTTTTTTGATACTAGTGCTTCTATCTCTTGAGCGATAAAGTGTATAAATGGACGGGAAGGATACTTACAAGTATCGTGAATATAACAGATGCTTCAGCTGGTTTCTCATATTACAGGATGTGGCTATGGCAATCCTGTTTGGAATGGGATATGCTGGCATTATATTTGAAGAATCCTTGGCGTTCAATAAAAGTGGAGTTGGGTTGTTAATGGCTGTGAGTTTGTGGGTCATAAGGAGTATCGGGGTAAGGTTTCAGATTCTGATCTTTCTATTGGCACTTGGCACATGCATCATGGATCAATAAGAACATCAAATGTCCGTTGTCTTATATGATTCTCAGATTACTTTTCTAGCACCTGCATCATTCATAGTGTGTTGGGTCTGGTGGATATAGCGGTGTTAATAAGAAAAAGGTGTACAGTGTATTTTAGCCGTTCAAGTTATGGTTCTTTACACATGGGAAATTTTGGTTCTTCGTCGTAAATGACACTCTTTCTGAATGACCTGAGCACTTCACATAAACAATATCTCTATTGAGCAATCTTTGAAGTAATTGACGAACTTATACCATGTTTTCATTTGATCAGTGAAGATGCTATTTGATTTCAGAATTAGAACGATACTTCAATTATTGAAACGACATTGACTACGCAATATGCCCCTATCTATTTAATTGGAGACGTTTGTGCTGTCGTACAACAATCTTTGTTTTGGTGCTTCTTCAATAGCTCAATGCCAAACATTTTCCTACTAGGTCTATTTCCTTGTGTCATGATCTCATCTTCGTTATATTCATTTTCTAGTTAGTGCAGTGCACCGTTATTTACTCTTCACTTTCTTTATGTTTGTTTTTGTACCACAATGATGTATAGGCTCCTTCAACCGAAATAGCTGTATCAGAGTTATCACATGCATCTGCCGAAGTCAGCGAAGTAGTATTTTTCTTACTTGGTGCGATGACCATTGTGGAGATCGTTGATGCTCATCAAGGATTTAGGTTGGTTACTGATAAAATAACTACACGAAAGCCCAGGACTCTACTTTGGGTGGTTGGTACTCTATCTCCTTTGTTATCTTTTGGTGATAACACTTCTTAGCATGTGTTATTCAATTCACTTTTGCCTCCATTGTATCAGGTCATTACCTACCCTTTTGACTAGACTATACTGACAGACTTTTTCTTATCTACATCAGTGATGACCCATGGTCGTTCGTATCTACTAGGACTTAGAATTTGATAAGTGTAAACATTCTTTACTTGGAGAATCATGAGATAGTATTATCTTTATGGACATTGGTGAAAATATGAGACAAAGATTAATGAAAATGCATGCAGAGTGGCAATGGGAAGGTGCAACAATAGAATGAAAGCTGGCTATAAAGATTAGGCTTTTTAATTTTTTATGGCAGAGCATGAGAACATGTGTTCTTTCTTTCAATGGTGAAATGTGTTAGCCCACATTGGTTGTTCTTGAATCTCTAAATTATTTTCAATGTGATGATCATTGCAGGTGGGGTTTGTCACTTTTTTCCTCAGTTCAGTCCTTGACAACCTTACCTCAACTATTGTCATGGTGTCCTTATTACGGAAATTGGTACCTTCGTCAGAATATCGCAAGTACGTAGCCCATTCTTCATTTCACGTTATATTTCATATTTCTAGTATAGGCCTTTAAGTTTTTGTTTCAAGTAAATGGATAATTGTTGTGAGCAAAATTCTAAATCTAGTTTACAGACTCCTCTCTACATGTTGCATACATTCTAAAGCTTATATGTGAAATCTAATCTTTCTAGATTTATACCAATTGAAAAATGTTCAAAAGACAGCATCAGAGTTTCCAGGACTGCTAGCACTAGCAGCATAATTCTTTAGCATCTACTTATATTCACTGGGTGAAGCTTCTTTAAAGTGATTGTATGTGCTTCATAGGATTCTGGGAGCTGTTGTTGTGATAGCTGCAAATGCAGGTGGCTCATGGACTCCAATTGGTGATGTGACAACTACTATGCTGTGGATACATGGTCAAATATCTACCTTAGAAACAATGAAGGTCTGTCTTATCATTCCACATGCACAGAGACATATATATTTGGTCGTCTCTTCCCCTAAGCTGATTTGATTGATCCTCCATGCTTCATAGTTTACTTTTTCTGTGTGGTACATCAATGACACCGAGGCTATGCTTATGGACTTACTAAAGTTACCATATCTTTCACAATTTGGAAAGTCCAAGTGATTATTCATCTCTAAACAACACTTATTGGGTAGATCTACTTGTTGGAGTTGGATAGTTCAAATACTTAACTGGGGTGTAAGACGACTTGGTTGGAGTGATTCTTTTGAAAAAAGTTAAAAAAAAGGGTTTGTGCTCTTGTTTTTCCATCATATCTTTTCTCTGTTTGTGGTTCTTGAAGATGGGATACTTATCTTTCTTAGACTGTAATGTGTACCAGATGAATGTCCTCCTGCGAGGTGCGTTATATCTGATTTTCCCTGCATTTTTAGTATATAGTTATTTAGCAAAAGCATTCTGTAAAACACATTTTCTTTATTGCAGGACCTATTTTTACCTTCAGTGGTTTCATTGGCCGTGCCATTGTCTCTTATGTCCCTTACTAGGTACTCTATATGTGCACATTAAGCACATCTGTTTCTTATTAACTTTACCAACTGGAAGTGAAATGAGATGAGGTTTATTTTCTTTTTATTTATTTTATCTTTATCCAGTGAGGTTAATGGGAAGGAGCAGGATTCTTCCAATGTTTTGTCCTCAGAACAGATGGCGCCTCGAGGACAACTTGTGTTCTCCGTAGGTCTTGGAGCACTTATATTTGTCCCCATTTTTAAAGCACTAACGGGCTTGCCTCCATATATGGGTATGTTACTTGGACTTGGAGTTCTTTGGATATTGACTGATGCTATCCATTATGGCGAATCCGAAAGACAAGAATTGAAAGTGCCACAAGCATTATCAAGAATCGACACTCAAGGAGTTCTTTTTTTCCTTGGCATTCTTTTGTCGGTCAGCAGGTATAGAATATACATCAGTTAAAACTTTTGGAACGTTGTGTTTTTTTCTCCCTTCTCTTGTTAATAATTATGTGATGAATCTTAAGTATTACGAGTTGTTAACTTGAGAAACAACATGGAATTGTAAGTGGTCCGTTCGACAAACTGAACTAGACCCGACAAATCTTTTTCCTACTGGTCTAAGGTTGGCTGCATATGCCTTTCTTCTTGTTGTTGGACATTTACAAATGGCCAATCTTTAGTTACAGACACACCAAAAAAAGAGTTGGATCGTTGTGCAGAAATCTATATTTCCCTTTTAAGACATTGTTGAGCATGTTATTATCCATAAACTTGGAGTGCATCTTTTCTTCATCGCCTTTTTTTAGTTTACCTGTCTTGAATTTCTAGCCTATAAAAAGTGTTGATTTCGGTTCTAATGTTCTACGATCAGTTCACATTTATATCTCGAATTCATTGATGAGTTTTGTCCCTTTGATAGCTTGGAATCAGCTGGAATTCTTCGGGAAATAGCAAATTACCTAGATGCCCATATCCCAAACAGTGAATTGATTGCGAGCGCAATAGGGGTCGTGTCTGCCATCATAGACAATGTGCCATTAGTTGCAGCAACAATGGGAATGTATGATCTCATTTCCTTTCCCCGTGATTCTGAATTCTGGCAGCTGGTGGCATTTTGTGCCGGTACGGGTGGATCCATGTTGGTTATTGGCTCAGCCGCAGGGGTTGCGTTTATGGGAATGGAAAAGGTGGATTTCTTCTGGTACTTGCGGAAGGTAAAAAGCAAATTTTTTTAAGCAATAAATGAATGCATATAGCTCAAGCCACTAGAATGATGTTCTCTTTTCCACCGAACCAATGAAATTGTGATGTCATTTTAAATTGCTTTTCTAATACACACATTCTTACAGAGGCCTTCCATGCTGGCTTCCTGCCCGTCTTAGTTTAGTCATGCCTGATTGAAGCTTCAAAAAGTGTTTTCTTGTTTTGCAACCAGAGCCCAAAATTATGTGGAAAATACATGATGTAAATTTCACCAAGTCGTTTTTGTTACTTCTGTTCATTTTATAATTCTGTGGGCAGAAACAACATGAAATAGTTGTTGTCTTAAATCAAGTGAGATCAAGAAGGGGAAATAGAAAACCAAAAAAAATCAGCGAATATGGATGAATATACTTCATTTCCTTGATTGTGCTCAGAAGCTAAATTTATTTATCTGAGAAAGTGAATTCTCTTTGTGCAGGTAACTGGCTTTGCTTTTGCTGGATATGCTGCTGGTATAGCTGCATACTTGGCTGTTCATAACCTCCACCTGTCTCTACCAACAACCGTAGCTCAGGTCCCTTTTCTTTCTGGTTCATAACTATACCTCTCGATAATTCTCGGTCTTCCCTTTCTCAGCCTTCCCTGCAACCAGCAAGGTTTTACTCTTATTGAACAAAATGGAAGTATTTTCTCTCCTTAAAGATAGAATATTTTCTCTCTTCATTGAACAAAATAAGTATACAAGTTGCTGGCGTGCTGAGGAAAATGAAAGTGCCATGTAGAAGATTTTGTTGTTGGAAATAAGGAGTTGGCATACAAAATCAAACAGTTTTTAAAAGTTGTTCTTGTAATTAGGACACATTTTTTAGTTTAGAATGTTTTCAGATACTCTATTTTCCCTTACTGTAACTATCAAGGATGTATTTTTTCATATATCCAATCAAAATTAATCTATATAAATCGTTTTATTACATAATGCTAAATTTCTATGAGTAGCTGATATTCTTTTGCGGAGTCTCATCTGTGAGTAATGCCAGTGCATGGTTTGGTGAAGCATTCCCCTAAACTCAGAGAAGGAAAATCTATTTTACATGGAATACTCGTACATAAATTACATGTAGGACCATGTTGCAACAAACTATTGTTGGAAGAAGATTTGCTTGTTTTTTGTTTGGAGTTGTTTTCGAGTGGAATTTCTAATCCACATACTTCGATCTAAACCTAAGTTACCATGTTGCGGTGCGGAAACAAGAGCAGGAACGTGAAATTGTCACACCTGTTGGCCAAGAACCTGTGAGAACAGGAACGAGAGCGACAGCGGGAGCAAGGATTGGAGTTTTGAAGAGGAAATCCAATAGTAACTTTTTACTCTAATTTGGTGGGAAATGTAGATTTAGTGTATCACCGTAATTAGTTCATGTAAGTTTGTTGCACATTTGAAGCTCCTTTGGTTTTGATATAGCCGTGGGACGAAAAAAACAGGGTTCAATAATAACTTTCGTCGTGAATGTGCAATCTGCATTGCTCATCTGGCAAGTATTACAGCATTGTTGGTACACTTGTAGTACTATGTAAGTAAATTTTACTGACCAGAGATCGATGAGGAAAACTCGTGATAGCCTTGAAGTTCAGCATTGCCCCGTAAAACAGCGGTCGAAGGACATAGTAATAATTTGCACGGCCTGAAATTATGTGAATCGAGTTTATCGATATCGGAAAGATACTGTCAAAGAACAAATGTCGCTCCCTAATAATTAGCATTGTTTCTAAATTCAGATGTCAAATGATGTACTGCAAAACTATAAGCTATGCAGTAAACTAACTTTTCATGTTAGAATCCCGGCGGATATCAAGCATCCCGCTTGATAGCTGCTGCAAAAGCGCTTAGGCTGTCGTATCCGATTTAGCATCTTACGTGTGCGCTATACGTATAATATGCTTTTAACTATAAAATAATGATCTCGTAAAAAAAAATTGAAGTTTCGTAATTTTTTTTGTAAAAACGCAATTATCCCTCCTAAATAACCTTTCCCATTTTGTTAAAAGCAAATAAAATCGTTCATAATCATTACAAATCTTCTTCCTCTTTTTTCTACAACCAAATATCTTTTTCCCTAAGCTCTCCCAAATTTTATGTTTTACTTATTTTTCTCCATTAGAATATCTTTAGATTCATTTTACGATGCAAACATTATTTTTCCAAGTTGCAAAAATTGCATACACAATTGCCCTTGTGCCAAATCCGCTCTTATTAACATAGTGCTCCGGCACATTATATGTACAGTTATACTATCTTGTGACCCATATCATCAACGTTGTTCAACCTTTAGAAATCTCAATAAAATTGAGATTGGATAAAAAATTGGATATATCTTGCGTAAAACTTTTAGCTTATTTAGATAAAAATAGCAAATAAATTCAACTTTAAGATAAATAGTAAAACATTTTTTATTTTTAAATAAAAAAAATGATAAGCCGCAACCGAACAAATTTTTTATTTTCTAATGTGAACATCACATATGATAGTACTGAATAGATAGAAATTTTATACATATAA